>JAKSZP010014716.1:0-119887 GCA_022478985.1 Massospora cicadina
GGGCAGCCTTCCCTGCAATAAAACGAATATAATAAACTTAGTAGATCTTTTTATAGTCCGCTCCTTCCTTCTTTCTTCCTTTTTTTTCTCTATCCAAAAACTTCCTCCTTCCAATCCCCTCATTTCACTAGTTCCCAGTGACCTCAGTCAGTACTGACTCTTTTGCTTAGTTTATTTTATTTCGGTGTGTTCTCATTGGTTTCAGCTTGTTGTTCTTCATTCTTTATCGCCCTTATTTGTGGCAATCTAGATTATATTGTCAAACGTTGATATCACCTTGTCACCCTATTTGGAAGGTGATTCAATACGTCCTGTTAAAACCCATTATCGCCTTATCCTAAGGCGATTGATACTTATAATTCTGAAACATCTTCAGCGGATTATGCCTATTGAATCATTTGGCAGAATACCTTTAATGATCCGTTGGTCATAATTGCAGCTTGTCGTCCAGTCATATAGATTTGTGACACCAAGCCAAGCTCAGCTTTATTCCTTAAGAGATCTCATTTCATACTCTTTATGCTACTAAAAAGTACCCAATTAAGGCACACAATAATAATTTTTTGAAATTGTGAATAACTAAAATTAATAATGATTTCTGCTAAATTTACTCTTTATTAATGTGAATTATCAGTAGAATTTATATAGGGAATTCAGTGCCCAATACTTGGTTGGTGCCTCAGCTATGAAATGGCAGCCATTGCTGTTGAACTTCCCATTGTCATCTCACCAGCAATGGTCTTCTCCATCAGGCTAGATTTTCCTTCATAAGACATTCTTAAGACCTGAAAACGGACTGATTCAGAAACGTGCCCCTGACGTTTTCCACTTGATCCCAGTGAACAATTCGTATTTGGAGAGCAACATGCTTATGTAATGGGACTTGTTACCCATTATGGCTGGTTGCAAACCTACTTATCAATTTGCTAGTTTCAGGTGTCAACACTCGCCTCACAACTTGCTCATTAAATTTCCGATTGATCAGTGTTGAAACTTGACTTAACCCAATCGGTAAAAATTGATAGTTTTTCATTAATAAACTATCAGATGCCAAAATAAGTTGGTAACTATGCCCAATGAGATCTTAAGCATTCACCCAGATTGATCCCCCAATGAATCCAATCCTGGTGAATTACCTAAAATCCCTGAATATTATTAGCCTGAATTCAGGATCAACCAATATCCAATTCACTCGCCAAAAGGAATTATCACTAGTGATCCATAGTATTTAGATGGATGGAAAGTAAGCAAAATCCTAACACATCCCCCTCTTGACTATATTACTAGCAATAATAGGATTAGGACAGGAGAACTTTGTCTCAGACACCAGGTTGAATATTTCTTGGTTTCTAGCGGAGCACAGTCATCTGCACTCAATGCTTCAAAGAATAATCTTCAGCCTGAGGTTCTCTTCCTCTTCCTCCTCGCTACTGCCTCCTCAGAATGTGGTTCCCATGACCTTCTGTCTTGTTGGGCTTATTGATTTACTCATGATAGTACTAGTCATAGAAAGCCAGTTTCCCCCCGGTTAGGGCATATGACACATTGTCATATTCAGGATTCTTGGTCTGATGTCCTCAATTTCCTGATCTTCTTCATTGTCCTTGACAGGATGTCCCTGCTGTTTATGTTTGTTTAACAGCACAAATAATAGTGCATAATTATATTTGGTATTGAATTTTCTTAATAACTTCTTTATCTCATAACATCTAAATTCTTATTCTGATGAGCTTATCGCATCCAGCCTAATTTTGAGATAAATTTTTCACAATTTAGCTCTCAAATTTAATACTGACATGAATAATGTCGACTATTATAAGAAGTCTGACATCCCTCCTTTCATCCAGATCATATATTGAATAAAGAATCTAAGTACCAGCAACTGCTCAACTATATGTCTGATAAAGATGCTCATCTCTTCCAACTGGTGAGTCAATCTTCACAACAAAATCTCTTCTATGGTCCCCCTAGGACTCATACTTCAAGTCAAGCACTAGTAGTCAGTCATTCTTGGAATAACAGAAGTTGTATCCAACCCCAAAAAAACCAGGTTATCAATAATTTCAAATGACTTTTGACCATCCTCTCTCTCTTGTAAATTACTAAATTAAACAATAATTTTTTGTATTTGGTCCTTTTCAGATACTCCACAATCATCATCAAACCTCCTAAAGAAATTCTCCATTATTGATCGATTGTTCCTCATTGGATCTGACTTGCTTCCAGAGTTCCTTTTTCTGACTCAGCCAATTTTACAAACTAGCTGTTCTGTCAACCAAACAAGCAATCAGAAACAATAAAAAGTCTGAACTCCCATATGCAGAATTGAGGACCTTAGTGGCCAAGGCTATGTCCATAGTTCTGAATCCCTCCAATCCCACTAACTTCCTAAATTAAGATGTTGCAACCTATGCCCTTCATTTTGCTATCCAAGTTCTTTTGAAGTTGGGCCACAAAGCTTCCAGCCTCTCCTGGATTCCATTGCTCATTTTGCTTTTGCATCCAATAAGCTCATAGTCGTCATCTGCAGGATACCATCTTCTCCATGCATGACTATCTTATTTATGGTGCATCCCATTGCTACCTTACCATGATGGCTTTGATTAAAACATAATTTGGAAACACTTTTGGAAGTTTTGAATTGCACTTCAAAAATAGCAGGTATTCTCTTGAAGTTACATAGATGGATTTTCTAAAAAAGTTAAGAATAATCGTTAAAAAAGGTTATAAGGTGACCTAATTTTATATTATTAGAGAAATTGAATAGCTATAGGTTATAAAATGGTTCAAGACCTATCTGAGCTAATTAATCGCTTAGCAATTGAATCTTCTATCCCTTGATTGGGATGAGACCTATTATTCTTATTAAACTTGATATTTTAATAAATTACGCTCCACTTCTGATATTGCTGGAGGAATCATTGGGTTAGAATACACAGAAAAAAGAGAACTTGGGCGAAATCCTAACACTTCCCCCCTCAAGATTTGATCGTGGAGAAGGTTGAATTCTCAAAAATCTGAGGTGGATACGGTATATCACTATACCAGTATCAACATGGACAGTTGAGTATACTAATCCCTTTCAGAATATAATTTGATAAGGCCCAGATCAGATGGATCCTAATTTCTCATTTCACCCTCTAGGTCAGGAGTGATATTACATGACGTAATCTCTAATTTAGTATTCAGGTAAGGAGGGTTTATGTTGATTACTTCTTTGGGTCTCCTGTTTAGAGGTTTTTTAATTGATTTCATGGCTTGAGCTTAGAGATGAATGATCTCATCAGCCAGATTTCTTATAATTAAATCAGAGTTTTCTATTATACTTTTTTTGGTTATTGCCTGAACACTTGAAGGGAATGAGGGATCTCGCCATAGATACAATTGAGAGGTGACATCTTGATAATTCTATGTTAACTTATCTAACATAAAAACAAAGCACTAGGTAATTAAAAGTTCCACCAAGATGGGTCAGTTGAGGCCATCTTTCTTAGTATTGAAACTAAAGTTTCATTGATTCGTTCATTGGCCCCATTTGTGGATGGATTGTAAGGAATGGCAAATAGTTGAGCAGTATTAAATAATTTAGATATTTCCTGTGAAAGTTGCAAGGTAAAATTAGTCCCAATGTCTGACATAAGGACCTTTGGACGCCCATGCTGAGTAATAATGTGCTGTAAAGGAATATTGCTGTGGTCTTAGCAGAAGGGATGGCAATGGGTATGGCCTTGACCCATTTAGTTATATGGTTGACAGCCATGATAACGTACTGAATTCCATGCAATGCTGAGTTAAAAGTTTTACATCAACACTTACCACATCAAATGCCTTAGTTGGTGGGGTTACTTGATGCTGATAAGTAGGGTTGGTCGCACCATGACTTTTACAGATGAGACATGAGTTAAGGGTTTCTCAAATGGTATCAGTCATATTATTCCTATGAATATCAGGTTTTCACCACTCTTGAGTTTTCTTTAAAGCACTATAACCTAATTTTTTGTGGCCTTCCATGATAGCATGGTACCTGAAATTGGGGTGCAAAAAGAATAACCACTTGGATTTAATATCTTTATATAAATCCACTTCCCAGATCATAGTACATTTAGTAATAGTTTTTAGAAAAGCATGATCTTCTTCAGATACTTGACCACACAACTCAGGACGTCCAATGAGTTTATATATATTTTCTTCTTTTCCCAAATCCAAGATCAGTATAGGAAGTTGGGACAGACCATCAGCATTTTGATGTTGAGTACCTGAACAATGTACAATGGAAAAATCGTAATTTTGCAATCTTAGAGCCCAACGGGCCAATCTCCCTTCTTGATGATTCATATACTGCAACCATCTTAAAGAAGAATGGTTGGTGATAACATTAAAATTGCTGCCATATAGGAAGGGACTAAAGTTCTTAATTGCTAGAATTACAGCCAAACACTCCTAATAAGTTAAAGTGTAATTACGTTCAGCTTTGGACAAAGTTTTTCTTTAAAATGCAACAGGATGATCGTTCTGCTCTTCATCACACTGAGATAGGATAGCCCCAATAGTGATATCACTTGCATCAGTATGTAGGAAAAAGGATTGTAAAATAATGATGAATTAATACAGGTGCCTTAGTTAAGGCAGTTTGTAGAGAATTGATTGACTGTTCCTGAGCTGAGTTCCACTCAAATGGCACACTTTTTGTAATAGATGGAATAATGGTTCAGCCATATCAGCAAAATTGGGTATAAATTGATGATAATACCCAACCATACTGAGAAAGACTTATATGTCTCACAGAGAGGTTGAAGAAGGCATTCTTTGAATAGCTTAATTTTATCTGAGAGGCGTTAAATCCCTTTAACTGATACCAGATGACCTAAGAATTCCATTTCATTTTGGTTTAAGGAACATTTGGAGGGTTCGAGCTTCAGGGAAGAGTTCTGAATGCATCTGAAAACTTCTTAAAAATGACCCAAATGCTTGATAAAAGTTTTTTAAACACAATTAATCATCCAGATATACAAAGCTCAGGTCAACTTTAATCCAATACCATACCATCCTTAGCCCTTTGGAAAGTTGGAAGGGCGTTGCTCAACCCTTTTGGAATATGGGTTGTTTCAAATAAACCCTCACTGGAGATTAGGGCAAATTTACCTTGGTCTTATGGGGATAACTCAATTTGCCAGTATCCACTGGATAAGTCCATTGTCAAAAATAGGTTGAGGCAGCTAACAATTTAAGGGAATCATTAATCCAAGGTAAGGAATAACTATCTCGTCAATTAATAGTGTTCAATCTACAATAATTTAAACCACCTGATGTGAACCATTCTTTTTCTTAACCAATAGCAATGGAGAGGACCAAGGACTGTTATAAAGGTATAATAATCCAGCTCTAATAATTAATGCAATTTTTTGATGACCTGTGCTTCCTCCACTTTTGACTTATGATAGGGTTTAGCACGAATAGGAGGGTGATCTCCAGTTTCAATGGTATGCATTACTCACTTCATTTTACTAAAATTGTAAGTATGCTTAGCAAAAGTCGAAGTATTCTTCTAATAATAGAGAGTACTTGTTTCTTCTGTTCTTTAGTGAGTTGTTTCCCTAATGCAGGTCCCACAGAAAAAATTTCTTGATTGAATTTTATCCCAAAGTCTTATAAGCTTCCAAAAGGCTTAACATCATAAATTTGAGATAAGGGTTTTAACTTGACACAAGCAATTGGATTTATCCACCATTTTTAAAGCATTGGTAAGGTTTGCCAATAAAGCAGGTAACGCAATAGAATAAGCTTAATCCAATACCCCCAGACAAGGAAAGATCTCTTTAGAAGAAGGTTGAAGATGCCTTAGACTTGTAACAAATTTCATTAGGAAAAGAGAAATGTAAAAAATTAATAACAATTACCTGAGTTTTTGGCGTAGTAATTAAATTATTAGGGGAGAAAATAGTCATTCCTTCTTCTATGTCAACCGTTGTAGGGTATAAGTTTACTTGAGTGTCTTCAACATGGTATTGAATGGAATAAGACCTTTTTGATCCCTCTAGAAGACATAACTAACGTCTTGTATGAGCATGTTCATATAAAAGCAATGGAACTCTATACCCCAAAAGGGAGAGAGTAGAGTTGTGGTAATTGATAATTCCATCAAGTTCCCTCAAAAATTGATTCCCCAAATGTAGGTCATAACTTAAGTTATCAAGGATGATTTGAGGTACTGTAAAAGTTAACTTCCCAAATTTTAGTGTAAGTGACGAAAAAACGACAATTGATTGAGTACTCTGAGGTCCCACAGTGTCATATTCTTCATAATGTGAAATATCAAGCATCAACATAATCCGCTTAATAATTTTCAATGAGATGACATTTCACCGGAGATCCAGTGTCAATGATAGCTTTGGCGTTGACTTGATTCACTTAAAAGTCAATATGGGTGATGTTATTTCCAAACTGAGAGGATAAAGCCAACAAGGAGGGCAAAGAATCGGAAGACTGTTCATATTTAATACACTTTACAGGGCTTTAATGTTCCTGTTGCATACTCATCTCATCATCAAGGTGGAAAAACTTATTGTTTTTATCTCTTTTATTCTTTTTATCAGCTTCCTTTTTATAACAATGTTCCTCAGTATGGTAATATCAGTAACAATAATTCACTGAATAGCTCTAGCATTCACAGTCAAAGCGTAAAATTTAGGGCGACTAGGCCTTGGAGAATTGTAAACTTGAGGGTTTTCAGAAAATTGAGGAGGCAATTTCAAAATGGCCTCCTGTATGTCTAAAATGCTTTGAAGTCTCTTTATATGCTGATAAGTTAAACTTGCATCTGAATCCTAGAGGTAAAAGCTGACATAACGGAGGTAATAACGTCATCCAAACATAACCATCCACATGCTACCAAAGTCTGAGCTTCTTGATAGAACTGATAAACAAAGTCTTTGATAGATTCATTTTGGTGGGGCTGTATGCTCATAAAATCCTGTTTTTGAGAGGATAATGTTTGCTCACTCCTAAATTCTTTTATTAACGCTTATTCAATCTGTAACCAAGTTGAATAAGTCATCAAGTGGGGTACCATGATATCCTGGGCCAATCAAGTAAGACATTTAGGCAAGTAATTCATATTTTGATGATCCATGGCCTCACTCAGAGCTTTCTCATAATAAATAGAGGAAAGAGATAATACTGCCTTCCCCAGGAGAGTATTTATCTTTGACTACAGGTTGAAAGCTCATTGGAGCATTGTTGTTAAAACATGCACTCCAGGCGGTTCTGATTGAGTGGATACATAAGAGTTAGAGTCCAAAGCTTGGGAAGAATTTTGGGGATAGGGACCAACTGTCTCAGTATGAAATTTACTTTTACAACGATTCAGATCAGCATGCCCTACTTTTTATCTAACCTGCGAGATGACTCAAAAATTTGCTCCTGCTTTACATTGTACTTAAGTTCCAATGTTTCAATCTTAGCTTGGAGCGTCTCCCCTTTTTTTCATAAGCTTGTAGCAAGACGTTGTTATCCTTTGCACATTTACCCTGATCAATCACTTCATCAGATAGATACTGAAGTGACAATAGTGGGTCGATTGATACCCTATTTGGAGTTAAGTTACACTCCTTGGCCACTTTATAAAATTGCTCATGAAAGCGGTCATTCTGCTCAAGAGAGAGTCGATATGCTGAAGTGATCCTGAATGTCCATCAGCACCCAGTGGTCCCCGAGGTCCATCTGCACTTGGTGGTTTATGGGGCCCTTCAACCCCTGGGTGTCCATGAGGTTCATCAACACCTGGAGGTCCACGTGGTCCCCACCCCCAGGTGGCCTGCGGGGTCCCTAAACCCCAGGAGGACCCATAATTCTGGAGGTTTTCTCTACTTCATTGACTCAAAATTGAATTCCTGAGTACAATTGGTCCAATTGGAAGAGGTGGCTTTTAATTTCCTCTTCCATCGATTGACTATGCTCAGAGAGTTGGGAAATACCCTCACTCCATATTCTCTAAAATATCTGGACTCACTTCATGAACTGTAAATCAACAAAACGGACATCCTATAATCAAGCTGAATAAGCTGTTGATGTACTTCATTGAGAAGGGTCTAATTAATAATGATGGCATTGCAATTATCCCTGCTAAATTCAGAGGCAGATCTGAAAATTCAGAAACATAATCATTCAAGGAATGGAGTCCTTATAGTAAATTAAGCATCCCTTGATGATGCATTCCTACTACCAGTAATAAATGGTATAAGTTAAGGGTGTACAAGTTGGTGCAAATATTGCTCAGTATCAATTCCTGGAATTTGATATGTTTGAGATAATTCCCTTAAGATAGAGGGTACAGCATTAGTTTGAGATCTAGAAGAAAAGATCCCAGTAATTAGGGCCCCCTTAAGCATCTAATTGATAATACAAGCCTGCGATGGTTCTGTTTCTATAATTTTTGATGATTGATTCCTATGTATGTTTGTGCGCTGAATCCAAAAATGACCTTAGTTTTTCCATCACATCAGAATTTTTTGCAAACCGCAATTTGCCAAATGTAGTATATGTCAAAAAATATCACAAATATGAGACTTAATGCCAGAGTGAAATAGGTTTGTTTTATATAAAACGTATTAATTTTGCGGCTTATAATAGACATAATATAATAGAATATAGAAATATAGAAAATAAAAAACTCACGATTTTAGTCGTTGTGTTGACATCTTTTTGGACCAGCCATGCTCTGTTTCAGGATTTTCTGTGCATGTGCTCTTCTGTGATCATCTCGGTGCAACATCCAGCAATAGTCCGCCATCAGTGTAGTATTCCATCTTCCTTGGTAACGCTTTTCCATTTCTTTGATGTCCTGATGAAATCTCTTACCCATGTCTTCACTAACAGCATCCAGATTCTCAGGAAAGTAGTCCAAATGTGATGTAGGAAATGAACCTTCAAACCCATGGAACAACCTAAAATTTGGTACTTCTGCAGCATAGTCTCAATGATAGACATGAATTTGGATCCTTCTTGTTGCCCAGAAACTTGGTTACTATGTCTTTAAAGGTGACCCAGGCTTCTTTTTCAGCAACTTCCATTTCTTTTCCAAAACTTTTATCTTTGCAAAGTTTTTCTAATGTCCAGACTCATAAAGACACCCTCTTTTAGTTTTGCGGTTGACAAGGCTGGAAATTTGTTACAAATGTACTGGAAACATTTACCATCTTTTGGTAAGGCTTTCACAAATTGTTTCATCAAGCCTAATTTAATATTTAGAGGTGGAAGGAGAACTTTTGTCAGCTCGATGAGAGTTTTTGGAGCACATTTTTTACTCCAGGTTCCAATGAAGCTCATTGTGACCAATCTTTCTGTTTACAATGATTTTTCTTTATCTGCTATCCCACTCACATAAAAAAAAGAAACTTTGTGTACCCACCTTGCTGTTCAAGGATCATCGATATTACTTTGAGATCACCACACATGATCCACTTATGTTCGTCATACTTAATTTTCTGGAAAAAAATTTTAAATTGTCATACCGTTCTTTTAAGTGTACAGAATGCCCTATGGGTATTGACGCATACCTGTTTCCGTTGTGAAGCAGGACAACTTTAAAACTTTATTCCAACAAGTTGATGAATAGTCTCCAATCAGTGCTTTCATACGTAATGTTGAATGTCTTAAACAGTCCAAACACATCATTGCAGAATATTGAGTCTCCTTCTTCTGAAAAGTATCTAATAAAATTTTTTTCTATGTACCTGAACCAGGAAAACGAAGCGCCAGCTGCAAGCAAATTCTTATCTTTAAGCCGTGAACCAAGCAATTCTGAAGCCTCTTTGGTCAGATGTAAGTTGCAAATAAAATCGTTCAGTTCAGTTTGTATAAATGATTGTGGAGCAGAATTGCCAGGTTCATACTCCTCTTTGTTATCTTCAGTTTCTTCACTTGATTCAATTTCTGAACCATCAACTTCAGGTAAATGTTCTGGTTGCATAGGCACTGGTACATATGGACCATGAGGGACAGGATGTAGAGCCAATGGCAGATTTGGATTGACAATGTTCTTTTTATTATTTACATTGAAACCGTGAACACTGGTTGAACAAAAGTAACAATCATCACTATGATTTTGTGGCTCTCGCCAGACCATCAGAATGCCAAATCTGAAAGCATGTTGTTCACCCTTTGACCACTGTCTCAGTCCTTCAACACACATATAGCAAACATAGTGGGGTGCCCAAGTTTTGTCTTGATCTCCTAGTTTTACACCAAAATATGCAAGATACACTTGTTGCATGAACAATGTTATATGTTTTTTGCCTTGAGACCATTAACTCACCACAGATGTAACAAAAGAAATCTGCAGACTTTTTACAGCCTCTTGACGCCATTTCTAACACTGTATGTTTTCTTTTTAGCGTATATCCACTGAAACAAATACTTTTGATCGTGGAGGATACATACCAACAGTTGCTCCAACACTGACAGTTGAAATTTACAGCATGTTAAATGACAAAAGCGCTTCCATCTGCCGGTTTATGATGTCAACAATTGTTTTCATCATAAACCAACAGATGGCAGCATTTCCTATGTATTTAAATCTGTCAGTATGTCTTATATTTGTGATTTTTTCGATATATAACACATTTGGCTGGTCCAAAAACATGTTGACACAACAACTAAAATAGGGAGTTTTTTAATTTCTATATTTTTATATTCTATTATATTATGTCTACTATAAGCCACAAAAAAATACGTGTTTTACAAAACAAACATATTTCACTCTGTCATTAAGTCTCATATTTGTGATATTTTTTGACATATACTACATTTGGCAAATTGCAATTTGCGAAAAATTCTGACGTGATAAAAAAACTAAGGTCATTTTTGGATTCAGCGCACAAACATACATTGGAATCAATAATCAAAACTTGAAAAACATGATGCAACTGAAAAAATGCTGGCTGTGTAATATTTTATAAAACCTCAGGCTGTATTCGAAAGTTTGTGGTAAAGCTTAGTTTAAAACCATAAAAACAACAAGTTGGGCGAATTCCAACGTAGATGGGGCTCATGTAATTTCAGCTCTAGTTGAACGGACCCATTATAATATAATGTCTAGCTCATGGTCTTGAGCTTCTTTAGGCTTAAAAGTAGAATCCATTATAGTAATTGACATTTTCAATGGTGCATAACTCAGAGAAGCCCCTGTAGTGAGCACCACTCTGGAAGTTTTAAATTTTCACTTCACAAATGACAGGTATTCTCTTGAAGTTACATAGATGGATTCTCCAAAAGCTAGGAGTGATCGTTAAAACAGGTTATAGATCAACCTAATTTTTATTATCAAAACGATTGAATATTTATAGGTTATGAAATGGTTTGGGATCTATCTGAGTTAATTAATTTCTAGGTGATCAAATCTTCTATCCCCTGATTGGGATGAAACTGATTATTATTATTAACCTTGATATATTTAAATATATTACAATCCCCTTCTGATTTTTCTGGGGGAATCGTTGGGGTAGAATATTTGGAAATGAGAGAATTCAGCGAAATCCTGACACCCCTTCTAGTATCCCTTGCTTGATGCAAGATCATATGTCCAACTTTCTTGAAAAGCCCATTGGCAAATGCTCAAGACCAATCTTAGCTCCAGTGCCATATTGGGATTACTTGGGATTATTTGTCAACTGGTTCTTCTTGTTCTGTGCTTACCTCCCAGATCTGAGGTATCACACTTGGCAAGTACCAATATTTCCATCTCTCTTACCTTTGTTGTATTCTCACATGGATCAGCCTTTGTTAAACAAACTTGGCTTTGAGTAGGTCTAGCTCATGCTAGTGTCCAATCTAACATAGATTTTGACAGTTTATCTACTCCTACTGCTATATATCCTCTCTCCCCCAAGAGGCAACATAGGTAGAATCATCCCCAAGTCAAGGGTAATGAATAATAAAAAATTATAAAAAATATCTCTTTTATATTCTTTTGATGTTTTTCCCGTTATATTTTTATCAATTTAATTCATTTTTATTCTTTTTTATATGAGAAATGACACTTTCTTTCCTCTCAAAGTCACTTTCAAGCGATTTTATTAAAAAACAAAACAAAAAGTAATTAAACAAATATTGATCAAACATCAACTGCTGCCATTCAATCCCTAATGTCGTTGGATTTGCTGTTGGCTGCTCCAGTGTGGGGCAGTGGCGAAACCCTAACTTTCATTTTCCATCCGGTGGGAAAACGCACTTGGACTGGTTCTCAGTCCCAATAAGTCCTTGGGTCAGTTTAATCCGCCCAAGGATCTCGCCATCCACCTGGCATGTACCCAGGTGGTGCCTCGCAGCCCACTCGTTATCCCCTGCTCCCTGCTCCATTTTGGCCTTTGGGTCAAGTACAGGAGATTGTTCCCATATGAGGAACAAGCAATTATCAACCTGGCCCATGTGGTGATGCTGCCAGCCAGTTTCATAGACTTCCATCCCTTTAAGGGGTAGTTTGACCTCAGCCTTCACCTGCAAAGCTGACGCCGCCACTGCGGCTACTGTGCCTCTGGTTTTTAAGGGCACACCCATACCAACAACACACACCTGGCTCCCCACTGACATGACCATGGTGGTCCAATTCGTGGGGTTGCCCAGTCATCTCCCCCCCCCGCAGTACTCCATAGGGAGTTTATGGAAGGGTTGTCCGCGTATGTCTCCAACCTCGTCCTTCAGTTTGTGGTCCCCAATGGGGCCGCTCACCTAGCTGGGCCTTGGGCATTTGCCATGATCAGTCCAATAAATTTAAAAATAGCTTTGTCACTTTGACCCTGCGCCATCATACCCTCTGCCCTAACCACCCATTCTGGGCCCATGTAGAGTACAGGAGGACCATCTGTCCTTTCTGCTTTGAGTTAGATCACTCAAAGCGTAAATGCCCCTTCATCATGGCTTTCTCTGACCCAGCGCAGTCATTGCATGGCCCCCACTTAGCCCCACACCCTACTATTTTTCCAGCATGGGTATGATCCTACCCCCTCCCCCAAAGCCTGCAGCCACCTCAGTGCCTGCTGCAGCCAACCAGCCCCTTCCTCAGGCCAGTGCCACTTGCACCTCATCCAATCAGGAAACGGCTTAGCTAATGTGGGTTCCCACGTTATTCTGCAATCGCCAGCCACATTACTTCAATTTGCAGACCCCAATTTTGAGTTTGACTTGAACCCATGGTCCTCATTGGCTGAAACTGATGAGATTGGTAATTTTATTGAGGCCTTGCAGCCCACATATGACGAATTTATCCAGGTATGGAATCCCAAACCGGTCACTCAATGATATTACGCCCCAATTGGATGCCGTGGAGTTCTGCTTGGACCACCAGCTCGCTGTCGCAGCAGCCACCCACCCTGAAGTAACCACTGTCTGCAAACTGACTGAGTCATCAGTAGTGGCGCTAACCACGGAACTCCCACCCCCATCCTCAGGCCATCCACATCTGTAGCACGCAAACAGGCCATTAGGTTTGCCCACAGGTGCTCTAAGGAAGCCATCCAGAGAGTAGTTTCTGCGTTGCAGGCCAACTCTAGAGTCACCCGCGCCTCTGTGGATTCACTGTCCCAGCTCCCTGCCCTCCACAATAAGGCGGAGGCCACCATTTCCAAATACATCGGTGACTTACTGTTATAAAATAATTTCCTCAAACAACCAATTGTTACCAACCTCGCTCCCCATGTCGCTGATCACCCCACCCCTTTGCTCTCCTCATTGGCCCATGCTCTTGCCAATGAGGAACATGAAACTGAGAATGAGCCCCCTGATCCCCCTCCCCTTCCACCATGGTAGGTTGAGCACCTCGGCGTTGTCCCATCTGGTAGGTTGGTGTCTTGATCATTATGTTTCACCCGTTTTTTTTACAGTCATTTTCTTTCAGTCTGAGTGTTTAGTTCATTCAGTTTTTGTCGCTTTCTGCACTTTTGTAATGTCTATCCCCTGGTTGGCATGCCTCTTAATAAATTTAAATATATATTAGAAAGGACCTTAACTCAGTTAAGCAGTCCATCTTTTTTATTTATTCCTTAAAACTGGTTCCTAGGTATATTCTGACTTACCATTTTTCTATGGTTCAGGTCTTATTTTTTAGACTTCACCATCTAATTTATTTCAGTGGTCCTTTTTTATGACTTAATCAAATTATTAGGACATAACCATCTCAATGATTCAGCAGTCCTTTGTGAACACTCTTTCTAGTATTTTCTCTTTCATCACCTGTTTTAAATCTTTGACATTGACTTTATTCACAATCTTTCCATCCAAGTGTTTCTTGATGGAATAGGCATCTAATGGTGACTTGGCTATAATATTGAACGTACCTGACCACAATGCATTAGCTTGTTTCTTCTTCCAAAACCTTGTGTATTGCAATAGGCAACTTTTCGCCTAATTGGTAATCTGATATTGCCGGTCAGTTCTTGTCATCAGTTGTTTTTGACTTGATTATTTTTCAAAGTCATATTTAATTCTTGCTATTGCATCTAAATCAAGATAGTTTACAATCAGATCAGAAACTGCTCAGCACTCATCCCCAATATTGGTTCAACCACCAAATATAGAATTTTAGGTTAACGTGGCCTTCTTTCTGTAAATTAACTTTGTTAAGTTTTCAGCTGATGGTGAAAGCTAAAATAACTTAACAATGAAATCAAGGATATAAACTCGCTTTTTAAATGAAACTCCTGCTTGTAATTGGGAAGTAGATTTCCTGATAATCCTCAAAAATAGCCAAGTAACTCTGGTATGCTCACCGTTCTTAAGTCTACTGGCACCAACAAATACAAGACCTTCTGTCTTTGTACAAAATCAGTAAATTATTCCTCTATAATTGGAACTACTTCTCCAGCAGGCAAATATGTACTTCACTTTGGGAAGAATAAACACACACAACTATCTAATATAGATGTAACAGCAATAGATACGAATATCAGACAGATGACAGATGGATAACAATTAATAAACTAAGCAGCAGTAGTTTATTAGTGATCAATAAAATAGTAAATGATGATTAATTGATGTTTTATTAATCAGCCAGGCGCTGGTATTATATACCTCTCGGGCATCTCCTGGCTATATTCATCTATTGAATGAGTTTATTCATATTATGTCAATCCTCTGCTGGTCGTGGCAATAATTATGAAAAATCCCCAAGTCAATTTGGCCCATGAATTGACTAAAAATAACAATCATTTTAGCCTGATTGAAGGCAATTTTACTCTCATAATTGGGATGACTTTGGGTTTTGAACTCAACATCAAAATCTTCCCAATTAGAGCTACATCATAACTTGACATCAAACAATAAATGGGGAATAAAACATATATGATCATAAAAGATGATGCACCCCAATTCAGGATGTTGGCAGGCCTCTTAATAGCACTAAGTATGCCCATAATTGGGATGTCTATGTTTAAGTGCTTAATTATAATTTTCATTAATTGAACTAACTTCTGCCTTAGTGCAATAAGATTAATGCACTAATTTAGGAGATGCAATTTATATAATGCCATGGGACCACTTTTCACCCAAGTGACCCATAATCGGCCATAATATAATAATATCATAGCTATTATTAGCTACAATAATTGGGCACCTCAGATGCAATTAGAGCAGTTTTGAGGTGAATCAAATTTATCAGATTATGCAGATGAATTGGGAGGATCAAAGGATCCATCAATGGAAGTAATCTATCAGCATTGATGGTTTTCTCAAAGGGTTTATATTCAAGCAAACCATTAAAATCTAACACTTCCCCCCACTTGACTGGAATATAAACCCTGAATTTTCCCAAATTCATTTTCAATGTCTGAAAACAGCTCATCCTCTGCATACCACAATTTTGTTGCTTCCCTCAAATCTGAACAGCAGCATCAGTTTACTCATCTGCCCAGAAACATGTGTATGAATTTGTTCTTGGGCTCACTCCAAGCAGTAGAGTTGGGCCAGCTTCTTCCCGCGCTGACCACCATGACATCATCCTGGGCCAAAACCATCACTGAGGAGGAAGTTGTCCAAGTTGTGGATCCTACCCAAGGATCAATAGGGTATGAGCTCAGGTCTTGTGCTTCCACAACTGTCTCAGCAGACAACTTTAGCCGCTCTTTTGATCTGAGAGAGCCAACCTTTTTTCTCCAGCTAGTTTATCAAGATGACGATTTTCTGGCGGAGTTTCTCTTTGTACTCAGCCATTTACCAAAGGCCCAAAACTACCGTGCGCTGCTGGGGTTGGCCAACTATCCTTGTTGAGTCCAACTGCTCAGCAAAACTCAAGATGTATACCACCATCTTTATAACCCCATTAGTCTTCTGCTGGCCAAAGATAACTCTGTTTGACCTCAAAAGTTTGTTCAGGTTGACAGCTTTGTGGAGGAGGTCCTTGGTTCCTGGTCCGAGCCACTTGATAATTGGCCTGATTTAGCTTCCTCTTTGGGTTTAAATACTCATGATGTTCAAGATGTTTGTTTTCACTCAGCTGTTTGGGCAGCTTTTGAGGCCCTTCATCAGGATAATGCTGATGAATACCTCCCCAGGATGGCCATAGTCAGCCATCTTATGCACCTTTTCCCCAAATGGATGCCTTCAGGTCATTTGTTGCATGTTCCCCCTCTAATCAAGTGGTGGAAAACCCAGCTTTATAATGTTAGATTATCAACCCCAGAAATTAATCAGTATTAAACTGATTTCCTAGTTGACTGTCTTCTCTTGGCACATGTTTCCCACCCAATTGCAGGCTCAATTGGATAACTATATATGGTTTTGTGCCTCCTCTCCCATTGTTCGCTGGGAGTCATCTTCAACGAGTGCGCGGTGCATCTGGCTCTATGCTGTTACAGCCTTTTTTCTTGTCACCCAGCAACTAAGTTGGGCTGAATTGGTGCGCAAAGATGAAGGTTTGAGTTCCGAGTTGCCTCCCCTTTAAGCTGAGGAATAAATTTTTGTTCTAATTATCAAAATTTATAATTTTCTTATTACTTGAAATATAAAATCTTATTCTCTTTTTTTTACTATGTATATAGATGATAAATTTTTCTTTTTCCACTATTATATATTTTTTTCTTATTATTATTATTATTCTTTCTCATAACTATTATTTCAATTAATTATATATGCTTATATTAAAAATTCTTTCTAATTGGGCCACTTTTTAAACTTCCTTAGGAATTTAGCATGGACTCAATTATATACATGACCTAAATTTTTCTCCTTAATAGTGTAAGAAAAGTTTGAAGTCTTCTCTATAACTTTGAATGGACCAACCCAAATTCAATTTAACTTGTAATTTCGGCCTGAACCATGGGTATTACAAAATGATACATCATCCCCCACAGCAAATTTGGGCAGATCATATTGGGTTTTTGATCTTTTCCATGTTGGGCCTTACAAAGCTCGAAGTTATTATTGAAAGCCTGGGCTTGCAGTTTAATTAAGGTCTCTGCAAGGCTCTTGAAATACTGAGAATAGCTCAATTCCTGGGGTTCTTGTAATAAGGAATAAAACAATGGTGGTAAGGCTGGATGCTTCACATATAGAAGTTGGAATGGAGACATCTTCGTGGCCAAATGGTAAGAGATGTTGTAGGCAAAAATGGCTGAACTGAGGAACATGCTCCATTCGGAGGGCTTCTGAGAAATCAGCTTTCTTAGGATATTGACAAGTGTTCCATTAACTCGTTCTACTGCACCATCTGTTTCTGGGTGATATGGATTTGACAGAACACCACGCACCCCCATTAATTCTTTAAGCTTCTGGAGAATAACTGAAGTGAAATTTGTGCCATTATCTGTTAATATAAACTGAGGACATCCGTGCCAATGAATAACTTGCTCCAAGATAAATTTAGCAGTTGTTGAGGCTCCTAATTCCTGAATAGCCCTGGCTTTGACCCATTTTGTTAAATGATCAATTGCCACAATAATATTTGGCTTTCACATTGCTAATCGGGATGGGTCCAACCACATCTATAGATATAGTGTGTTAAGCAAATTTGGGCTGAACAAGCTGGTACAAAGTAGCTTTTCAGAAGGGTTTTTCCCCTTGGCACTCTTGGCAACAGCTCAAAGTTTCATGGATGTCAAAATGCATCGATTCCCAATAGTAATTTTGCTTAAGCTGCCCCTTGGTTTTCTTAAAGCCTCTATGGCCAGTAGCCTTATGAGCAGCCAAAATTATATCTGCTTGAGCTGAAGGATGTAGAAATATATATTTCTTTCCATCAATCACCTTAAATAAAACTTCTTTTTCAGTCTGGGCATCTTTTCTTAATTTGGAGAGAATTCTTCACTTGTTTGGGCTCATTGGCAAAAATTCTATTAACCATCTTCTGGAACAAGGCATCCACCAGCTGGCAGAGGGTTGCTACGATGGGCAGATGAGACAAACAATCAGCATTCTGATGCTTAGCGCCAGCCAGGTGCTTAATGGTATAGTCATAAGCCTACAGATTAAGTGCCCAGTGAGCCAAACGTCCTTCTGGCTCCTTCAAATTGTTAAGCCAGCTTAGGGATGCATAATCAGTAACCACAGTGAAATTCACTCCATGAAGGTATACTCGGAACTGTTTATAGGCATATATAATGGCCAAACATTCTCTTTCTGTTACAGTATAATTTTTTTCATGGGCATTTAGGGTCTGACTAGCATAGGCTACTGGGTGCTCTTCGCCATCTTCTCTGACTTTGGGATAAAACGGCTCCAATTGCTTTTAATGACGCATCAGTCTGAACAATAAATTCTCAGTCAAAGTCAGGATAGCGCAATACTGGTGCGACTAATAGGGCCAAATGAAGCTGATCAAATGCCTCCTAGCAGGCCGAATTCCACTCAAAAGAGACCTTATCCTTAAGTAGATAAAATAAACGTTCTCTGATTTGAGTGAAGTCAGCAATAAATTGGCGATAATACCCAATCACGCCCAAAAATACTTTAATATCTCGCTTGGATTTGGGCCTCTTCATCTTAGATATTGCTTCCAATTTGGCTGGTTGTGGCTGAAGACCTTCCTTATCAATTACAAACCCAAGGTATTACAGCTGGTCCTTAAAAACTGACACTTCCTGGGCTTGATCTTCAAGTTTATAGCTGCTAACCTCTTGAAAACCTCTTCCAGGTGTTCCAGATGTTCATCAAAGGTATGACTGAATACGTTTATATCGTCTAGGTATACTAGTACACATGACAATTTAAGATCGCCCAGTATGGTGTCCATCGCTCTCTAGAAGGTTGCTGGAGCATTGCAGAGTCCTTGGGGCATCCTTGTTGGTTGAAATAACCCTTCTTGGGTAATAATGGCGCACTTTTCTCGCTAAGCTTTGGGCAGATCAATTTGTTAATACCCACTAAATAAATAATCGCTGAGAAGAACTTTGCACCCCCAAGCCTGTCTAGGGCATCATCAATTTGCGGAAGAGGATAGGAATCCTTTTTGGTAATGTTATTAAGCTTCCAGTAGTCAATAACAACCCGGTTGCTCCCGTCTTTCTTTTTTACAATGAGAATTGGGGCAGCCCATGGACTCTTGGATGGCATCAACATGCCACAGTTGAGAAGTTCTTTAATTTCCTTTGACACAACTTCTTCAGCAGTTTTCAAATATCTAATCAGCCTCAATTGGATAGGTAAATGGTCCCCAGTATCTACCATATGGATCACTCCTCTCAAACATTCAAGGTAAAAATCATCCTTAGCGAATATCTCAAGGTGTTTCTCGAATAATCCCCAAACTTGGTCCTTTTCCTGATCATTTAGTTCCCCTAAATCGGCCACAGGTATGACATTATACACATATTCCAACTCATCATCAGGAATCCCTAGCTCGTCCAGGGTTCCAAAATCGTGGAAAGATTCAATCTCCGTTATAGGGATCAAATGGAGATAGGCAACCACCTGGTGCCTTTTGATGAAGATTGGCCGATTCTGCATGTTTTCACAGAGACAATAATTTCTTGATGTCCAGGAATAATTATTCCAGGCGCCACATAGGGTTCAAGTCGAGTTTGGGACCAAGGTTGAAAAACTTTGCCATAAAGTCCTTCTGGGATTTGAATTGTTAGCCCAGTCAGGACTACTGCCTACATTCCTGAGTCCAGAGTTAGTTCCTTGTTTGCTCGGAGGGGTATCCCTTAGACTCATGGATTTGCGTTGGCAAGGCCTTGACATGACGCTTTGATTTATGGTATTTGATAGGGATTATTCCATCTTGATAGGCCAGATTAATAAACAGATTAGGCTTCTTTAGTCCCGATTTCGCGTTTTTTGTATAATAAATTGGGATGGTTTAGTTCAAAATAGTTAATGTATCATCCTTATGGCTAGTTACCACTCCATATCTTCTCATAAAATCAGTGTCAATAAGGACCTCATAGTTCTGATTTGGCAAGACTATAGCTGGAGCGGACACCACTATAGACCCAAATCTTATAGGCAAGGCACTATATGCCCCAAGAGCTCTGGTGGTATGTGTTCCTGTAGTGCCATATTCTTGATCGTGAGCAACATCTAAGGCTATTCCCAACTTCTTCACCAACTTAGTGCTGACGATATTTAAAGGGCTCCACTATCAATAATGGCCAGAACACAGACTTTATTGACAGTAATATTGGCATAGGTACACTCAGAGTATGGTTCAGAAGTGTTTATTAAGTGAATAGATTCAGAGTTGCCTGACTCCAAGTGTGATTTGAGGCAAGAACATATTTCAGGGAAGTTTTCAGCCAGAGTATGCATAGGGATTGCGACCTGTACATCTTTTAGGGAGGGCAGGTCACAAGAGCGGGTAGTGTGAGGATCAAGGCCATGGTCCATAATTTGCTTGGCATATGGTTTGGCCACCTCTATTCGGGCCTCTTCTGAGGCTTCACCTGATTTTTGGCCTTTTTTGAGATCTGGCTGTAACCATATATACATCGTCAGCCATAATACAATGTAATGAATCTTCACCAATAAAATTAGACACAAAAATTTTTCTAGGATCAGGAGGAATGTTTTCAGCATGATGAGTGGTAGTAGAGCATTCTGCCTCTACTCCACCTGCCCTTTTCCCAAATATGTGTCCTTTTCAACTTTGTAAGCCACATTAACTCCTGTTTTCCCATCTACCTGAGAATAACACTTGCTGGCGATGTGCCCTTTTCTACCACAATGATGACAAGTGATAGCAATAGATTTGGGATGGTCAGGTTTCTGCTCCTTGAGATTCCCATTTCTTTCTTGACTGTAGCTCATATTACTAATTTTATGTTGAGGGCGTACCTGTTGCATATTGTTTGGCTGATTTGGCGCATCAAAGCTTCTTGCACAGCAGCGTAAATAGTCTACAAGTCTATTTGTCTCCATACCACGATTAAAAGCAGGAATCATTACTCGTTCTAAATAATGATATGGCTGTACAGCATGTTATATGGCGATTATTGAATCATATTCGGTCATAATGTTTGATCCAAGGAGTACTTGAGCTTCATGGTAAAATTGATCGACAAACTCTTTGATAGACTCATTAGGTCTAAACTTGATATTTAAGAGTTCCATCTTTCATGTCGACATCTTTTTGGGCCCACCAAATTCCTTAATGATGGCCTGTCAGGCCTCATTATAAGACCAATCTTCCCCTAAATAGGGCATTACAAGGTCTATGCTTTGTGAGTCTAGACAATTGATAAGCGCTGTCACCTTTGCATGATCAGATGCTCCTCTCATAGCCTTCTCAAATAGGTTCAAGAAAGAGTTTAAATTGCCGTCTTTATCAAATTTTGGCAAGTTAATTGGTTTGAAGTCATCTCTGCCTGAGTCCCTAATTGGATAGGCAGTTTCTATTCTAAAGTTTGACTGACTTGGGGAACCTTTGGGAAGAATGGGATGCTGTGAACGACTTGGAGTGGGCATAGAAGTAAGTACTCGTGGAATGTTTTGTGTATTCAATACATCTGTCCCATAATTTTCATCTGCCTCATGATAATCATCCGAATCGCTTGACTCTGTTTTCCAAAATTAGGACTGATGTGGCTTCTTAAGTGCACTTTGGCGTGCCTTTAAAGCTGCTTCATCAACCCCCCCTCCCCCCAGATAGGTTGCACACTTGCAACTATTAGTCTTAAGATACTCCATTTCCTTGTTAGCTTGAGAGAGATCTGCTTCAGCTAATGTCACTTGGGCTGAAAGTGCCTTCATTTCTTCCAACATTCTCGACATCCTTGTGTTAGCAAGTGGCAGTTGACTCCCCATATTGGTTTTCTCCTTAAATAAAATTGTATTGGAAGTATGAAGTTCGTAGATACTTGACCATACAAAGGCTCATACAGCCTTGATATCTGAATTATCTGGTTGTTCTAATATGATAAGAGGTAACTGGGCTAAAGCTTCGATATCTCTCTGTGTAGCTGAAAATTCGGTTTATATATAGTTTTCCAAATTGACATATTTTTCCTCCAACTCTCTAAGGGTTTTTCTTGAATCAACCCTGTTGTAGAAGGTTTTCTATAATGTCTGCAACATAATTATACTGCGTCTCAAGTCTGATGCAGTGGTTGGTGATAACCTTTTTCCACTGACTTGAAAATCCGAAACTGTTCAGCACTTTTGTCGCCATCTTTGGAATGCCTTTGTTAAGTTGAGTTACCAACTCGTCAATTCAGTTATGAGCTTCTGTTGCAGCTCCAATGTTTGAAATGATTGCTTTGCACACTTCTGCAAAGCAAGTATCCAATTTCTCTAATAAGCAAGCATGGGCTGACCATTCCTCATCTTGAATATGGTGAATGTGAGAAAGTTTAAGATTTTGACGTGCAAAGATGCGTTGAGCATGCCTAATAGATGGTTGTACAAAATTAACTAAATATTTTTATGTGTTGGCCTGATTCTCCTGAAGTCTTTGGGCCAAACCAGCCATGTTGGCTTCTCTATGTTTTTGATAAATTTCGTTCTTAAGTGCTTGATCCTTTATGTAAAAAAATAGACCAAAGCTCTGGTCAATTGCTGAAGAACCAACCTGGTAGCCTTGAAACAGGGTTTCCAGCATTTCCTTAATGTTATCCTGGGTAAACTCAGCCGGATTAGAAGGTAAAGTTGGGCCTGTTCCAGTTGCTATTAGCTCTTTATGAGTACCTGTTCCCCTCCTCATTGTTGGAACGCTTTGAGGTAAAATGTTCATTAAACTGAACATTGCTTGATTCCATATCATTGTCGCTGTACTTTTGGGCAAATTCTGAAAGCTGATCATCCATATTGATATTAAGTTAGTTGTTTTTTCTTTGAGTGAGCACCAAAATGTTAAGTTTTCAGCTGATGGTGAAAGCTAAAATAACTTAACATTGAAATCAAGGATATAAACTTGCTTTTCAAATGAAACTCCTGCTTGTAATTGGAAAGTAGATTCTCTGATAATCCTCAAAAATAGCCAAGTAACTCTGGTATGCTCACCGTTCTTAAGTCTACTGGCACCAACAAATACAAGACCTTCTGTCTTTGTACAAAATCAGTAAATTATTCCTCTATAATTTGGACTACTTCTCCAGCAGGCAAATATGTACTTCTCTTTGGGAAGAATAAACACACACAACTATCTAATATAGATGTAACAGCAATAGATACGAATATCAGACAGACAACAGATGGATAATAATTAATAAACTATGTGACAGTAGTTATTAATGATCAATAATATAGTAAATGATGATTAATTGATGTTTTATTAATCAGCCAGGCGCTGGTATTATATACCTCTCGGGCATCTCCTGGCTGAACTCATCTATTAGATGAGTTCATTCATATTATGCCAATCCTCTGCAGGTCATGGCAATAATTATAAAAATCACCAAGTCAATTTGGCCCATGAATTGACTAAAAATAACAATCATCTCAGCCCGTTTGAAGGCAATTTTACTCTCATAATTTGGATGACTTTGGGTTTTGAACTCAACATCAAAATCTTCCCAATTAGAGCTACATCATAACTTGACATCTAACAATAGATGGGGAATAAAACATATATGATCATAAAAGATGACGCACCCCAATTTGGGACATCAGCAGGCCTCTTAATAGCACTATGTACGCCCATAATTGGGACGTCTATGTTTAAGTGCTTAATTATTATTTTTATTAATTGAACTAACTTCTGCCTTAGTGCATTAAGATTAATGCACTAATTTAGGAGGTGCAATTTATATAATGCTGTAGGACCACTTTTCACCCAAGTGACCCATAATCGGCCATAATATAATAATATCATAGCTATTATTAGCTACAATAATTGAGCACCTCAGATGCAATTAGAGCAGTTATGAGGTTAATATGATCTATCAGATTATGCAGAAGAATTGGGGAGGATCAAAGGATTCATCAATGGAAATAATCTATCAGCATTGATGGTTTTCTCGAAGGGTTTATTTTTGAGTATACTATCAAAATCTAACAAACTTGAACAGCGTTTTTACCATCACTGTATGTTGACTAATATAGTATGCAAATGTCACCAAACTGAGTTAGGTTACCCACGCAGAAATTTTTCCAGCAACCAGCTTCCTCAGCGTTGTGGCCAGCATTCTATTGATCTGTTCCACCATCCCATTCATCTCCAGCTGGCAAGGTACTGACATGCCTACTCATATCCACATTATCTCATTCAATCTTGGGATCACATGAGATGTGAAATTTGTTCCATTGTTGCTCAACGAGACTTGTGGGCATCCATGGCAGTATATTACTTGATCCAGAATAAACCTTGCAGTGCTTATTGCATCCACTTTTGCCAGGTCCATCATCTTGACCCATCTAGTCAGATGGTCAATTGCAACTATAATGTATTTGATCCCCCTGTACTCATGGTTAATGGTCCCATAATGTTGAAGGACACCATATGCCAGGCATTTCCAAGGAAGACTAGTTGATATCTGGACATGTTCTTGTGAGGATTGTGCAACTGGTACTCCATACAGAAAGCCATATATTTTTCTACATTGTAGTTGATAGATTCCCACACAATAGTACTGGGAAATGTGGTTGGTCATCTTCCTCAGTCATCCAATCCCAACATATTTATGCACATCTTTAACAATTGCCACTTGTTCTGACAGCCTTTGGATTAGTAATCAATTTCTGTCAATCATTTTAAAAACTTGTCCACATCTGGTCTTTGTGTTTTCCATCACTTTCTAAAGCGCACCTTGGATTTCTTATGGCTTGTTCCCAAATTCTCCTTCAAACATCCTCTGGAATGGCTCATCCGCTTTCTGGTATTCCACTTATACCATTGATAACCTTAATAAGCCATCCGCATTCTGATGAAAAGCTCCCACTTGGTGGACTATGTCATAATCGTAAGATTGTAGCTTCAATGCCCATCAGGTCATTCATCCTTCCAGTTATCATTGATTATGCAGCCAACGCAGTGATTTTTGGTCCACACCACTTTAAAGTTGCTTTTCATGAATATACACCCAAAACTGTTTACATGCATAAAGTACCGCAAGGCATTCACGCTCAGTAATGATGTAATTCCTCTCAGCTGCTGATAGTGTCCAGATCACATATGCTACCAGATGTAAATCCCCAACTTCATCTATTTGGCTCAGGATGGCGCCAATCGCCACTATTAAAGCATTGGTCTGGACTATAAATTCTTTCTTGAAATTTAGATATTTCTATATTTGAGAGTCTACTAGATACTGGCATAATTCATTGAAAGAACACTTGGCCTCTTCATTCCGCAAATCCTTTTTTAGATCCTTCAGCAAATGAAAGAGGGGTGCAGCGATTCCTTGCAAAATTCCATTTTAATCTTCAGTTTTAGATATGACCATATCAAGGAACAATTGGATATCTTGGACACTTTTCAGAACAGCCATTCGCACTATGGACTCAATTTTCTGGGCTTGCGGATGAAGTCCACTAGAGTTGATAACAAATCCCAGATATTCCAACTCTTTCTTAAAGATTCGGCACCTCCTCATCTTAATCTTCAGGTTAGCCACGGACAGTCTCTTAAAGACTTTTTCCAAGTAGTGTAATTGGTCAGTGAATGTCCTAATGAACATATTTAAATCGTCCAAGTACACCAGGACGCATGACAACTTCAGTCATTTAAGATGGCATCCATGGCCCACCAGAACTTCACAGGAGCATTACATAGACCTTGGGGCATCCTCATCAGTTGATACAGCCCCTGCGCAGTAATAGACACACACTTACTCCTGGTCTTCCACTGGCAAATCGATTTACCAATACTCTGATATCAGATCCATTTTTGGAAAAACTTCGCTTCTCCAAATCAATCTAATGCCTTGTTGGTTCATGGTAGTAGATAAAAATTCTTCTTCATTATCTTATTTAGCTTCTGATAATAAAATCACTACCCAATTAGAACCACCCTTCTTCTTTATGATCAGGTTAGGGCTCTCTCAGGGACTTGATAACAGAACTAGAAGCATGTGCTTCACTAGTTTGCTGATCTCTTCTTACTCAACCGCCTCAGCCGCTTTCAACCATCTAATTGGTCTCATCCTTATTGGCAAATTGACCCTGGTGTCAACTTTGTGAATGACATTCCTCACACATCCCAAATCATGGTCATTCTGGGCAAAGACTTCCCAATACTTGTTGAATAATTTGAGCACCTCCTTCAGCTGTCTATCAATCAGATCAGCGTGTTGCACTCTGTCAGCCAATAGATTGATACTCTTGGCAACCCATGCAGCAATCCCATCTCATTGAAGGTCCCAAAATCATGGACCAATAAAATTGATACATATATTTTTTTGTTTTTTTCTATATATTTTTTGTATTTTTTTGCAATGGGACTTGATCTACAATTAGGTTCATAAATTCTTCTTTTCCCCTTCTTCCAAACTGATTCCAAGGTATACTATGGCCTACCAGTATTTATAGTTCAAAATCTTATTCTTTTAAGTTTTAACCATCTAATTTGGTTCAGTGGTCCTCTTTTAGGACTTAACCAAAATATCAGGACATAGCCATGTTGATGGTTCAGCGGTCCTTTGGTAACATTGCAATTAATTTCTTTTAGATCCAATACTTTAAGTTTTTTTAGTATTGAACTTTTTCACTATATGACCAGCAGTGCTGTTTCTTCACGTATAGGAAACACTTGCCAACTTTGGCAATATATATTTTATTTCCATTCAATGGACCTTCGATCCTGGCAAGTCATTTATCCAACTAGTCCTAATTTCATTTCATACTTCAGCAACTGATACTTTAGGCTTTGTATCTCAAAAAATATGTATTCCTCTTTAATTGGCTGTTCCGTTCAATTGCTCTAATCGTTTTTCTCTTAATAATGATTTCTTGCATTTGTTGCATCCAAAACGTTTGAAGTAAATCCACTTACTGATTCAGAAATGATCTAATCATGCAGATTATTATAGTAATGTTAAAATCATTTAATCCTGTATTGAATTTATGATCTGCCTCCAGCATTTTCTGCCTCATTGATTGAATAATATTGGGTTAAACGATTTCTTTCACTTTCTTGGTTCAATTGCTTCCTTTTTGACCTCGCACTCTTCAATAGTATTACAATCCAATACTCTGAATTGATTAATTTTCGTATCAATATCGTCCAATGTCTCATCTAGAGTCTCATATATACACCTCTCTTCTTGGGACTATTTCAAGCAGACTCAATTTCAACCCAAGTTGCCCTGTTGAAAATTTTATTTTAAGTAGATGTTTGTTGGAACAGGTTCTCTTGAAGCACAAGACAGTTCAATCTATGCTGAAATTCTTTTCCCAAACCTTGAGTAACTTAATTGGCGTCATTAACTGTATAGGGTCACATTTGCCTTTCCAATTCTTCAGTTTTCTGATTTTCTTCATTAGTTGCTCCACGTCTAAGCTGATTGAACACAATTGATCATGATCCACTTCACGTTCCATCTTCAAGAATAAAAATCTCGGATTAAATATTCTTCTTTCTTCTTCAATGACGTTACTTTCCCTAGTAACTCATTGACAGATATAGAAGCATCTTCTAACCCTTCCTTATATGGTATCTTGATTGGTGTATCTTACTCAACTACACCTTGTAGTGATCATCAATTGTTAGAATTTATGGGATTTCACTGATTGTTAGAGACTGATAGCCCCCAATCGTTAACTACACAAGTTCAGTATGTGCATGATTTGCGTTGTCAGGTAATAGATGATAGTTGATTGACAGTAAAATGAAGACTATTATCTGTAGTTTTATAGATAACCCATTCTGGTCCAATGCTCAACCTGTATTTCTCCATGAAATACTCTTGATGTCGTCAGTAGGGACTTATACCCTTATCCACCTAACTTGATCCACGCTCAGATCCCTAAGTTTATGGCCTTTCCTTTGGTCTCGCGGATTCTAAAGCAATTCCCATCAAACACAGCTTATCTTCTTAAGGATCCTCAATCCTTACACTTCATACTATTAAAGTGTCTCAATTAAAGCACTCAGCAATAATTTCCTGAGATGAATAGAACTAAAATTAATAATGAACACTACTAAATTAGACATTTTATTAATGTGAAATATCAGGTGAATTTATAGAAGTAATTTGGCGCCAAACCCTTGGTTGGTGCATCAGCCTTGAAATGGCAGTTGTTGCTGTTGAACTTCCCTTTATTATCTCAAAAGTGTTGGTCTTCTCCATCTGGTTAAGATTCCTTCATCAGACATCCTTAAGACCTAAAAAAGGACATAGTCAGAAAACGTGCCCCTAACGTTTTCCACTTGATACCAATGAACCACCATATTTGGCGAGCGACCTGCTTAGGTAATGGGACTTGTTACCCATTATGGCAGGTTGCAAACCAACTTTTCAATTTTCTAATTGCAGGTGGCATCACTCACCTCATATCTTTCTCATTAAATTACCAATTGGATTGTTTATGAAACCTGACCAATGTTATTAAGTAAACCTGATAGTTTATCATTGATCAACTATTAGATGCAACCATTTCATTGGTAATTCTTCCCAATGAGATCTTAAACATACATCTGATCCTGGAAAATTACCTAAAATTCCCTGAACATTATTAGCCTGAAAGCAGGGTCAACTAAATTAATTCACTCATCATAGGGAATTATCCCCTAGTGATCCATAGTAATCTAGATGGCTGGAAAGGTGGGCAAAAATCCCAACATGGGGTACCACTATTTCACAGCTACGATTCTTGCCAGCTAGTACTGGAAAGTTGTTTTATCATCAAGAGAACGCAAAAATGCGCTTTCATCACAAATAAAGGAATTTTGAGCCTATTTGAATGCCGCAGGGGTTGTGTAATGCCCCTGCTACCTTCCAACGCACTGTAGATAGACTAATAAGCAGTAGAAAACGCTTCTGCGTGCTAGTTTGTCTTGATGATAATGCCATTTTTAACCCTTTACCAAGCATCTAGATCACCTCAGGCAACTCTTTTAGCGATTACAGCAGTCAACATTAAAATTAAAGCTGTCAAAATGCTCTTTCTTTCAGAGTGAGATGGAATTTTGGGCCATAAGGTCTGTAAAGCCTGAATATCATTGGTGGAGGATAAGGTTGGCCAATTCTAAGATGATCCCTTAGTCTCTATGAGATCTACAAATTTTTAGGCACTTTGGGATATTATCGCCATTTATCCCCATTTTTCAGACATCTCAGAGTCTTTGGTGTATCTTCCAAATAAAGGGATACCCTTACAATGGAAAGAAGAGCAACAGCAGGACTTTGATCTGTTATGCGTCTCTCTCCCCCACTAGCCAGTCTTATTCACCTGATCTTTGATAATCCTTTTCTCCTCTTTACCAATGCTAGTGATATCGCCATCAGAGCTATATTATCTCAACGTGACGAAAACAAATTGGACCTTCTTATAGCTACTACAGCAATTTAGACTAAAGCCAAACGAAATTATAGCATTACATAATGGGAATGCTTGGCGGTCCTACTGGCCATTAAGAATTTATGACTTATTTATATAGGAAGCATTACATCATCATAATCAATCATGATTCTTTACAATGGCTACAGAAAATGAAGAACCCCAAAGGGATATTAGACTAATGGGAGTTAAACTTCATAACTATGACTTTCTATTCTCAACCAACTAGGGCCTATCCACCAAAATGCGGATTGCCTATCTCTGCTTCCCATATTAACTTTGATGGACCCTAAAAATTATTGACTCTATGAACTCCTTACCCAATTGCATTTATGGAAGGATGAATCCCTGACCTTTAAAAGGAATTAGCGAAAAAATTGGCAAATCTTTAAATTAAGAACGGCCAATTGTGCAAAATGTGTCTAAAAGTGGGTGTCATATGTATGACCTTCACCTTAAACTGACGTCATACTAGAGGGACATTGGAAGTCAGCCACGGGGGAATACAAGAAACCTAACTGTGGTTTAAAACTCAATTTATGGGCAGGAATGCTTCTTTCAATCCAGGATGTATTAGAATCCTACCTGGTATAAAAGAGTCAAGCCAGACTTAAAACCAATCTCAACATTTAATGGTTTTACCATGTATACCCAACGATACTATTAGCATTGATGTTGTGGGACCTCTCCCTCAAGCCTCTAATGGTCATCAGTTCCTTATACTAGCTGTGGACCATAAAACTAAGTGTATCAAAGCCGTATCTCTACCTTCAGCTTCAGCAAAGGTACCACTACATTTTTGTGTAATTAATTATCACCCAACTTATGTCCCTAACATTTCTTTCCAATGACGAGCAAAACTTCCGCGTGATGATGGTGTAAGATTTAGCCAAATTAAAAGGTACCACACAGGTATTCTCCACCCCCTAACATCCTGTAATCAATGGAATGGTAGAGCGGGAAAATAGTACTCTAACTGCGACCCTCTGGAAAATCGCTATGACTTACCCCCTCCACTGGACCCAATACGTGCCAGTGCAATTTTGGCCTATAGGATTATATATCATCAAATAACCAAAATGTGTCTTTCCAAGCGTTTTACAGTAGAAATCCCTATCTGCCTTCTAAAGTACAGGCTATTCTTGACCAAGCCTCCCAAAGCCTCTGAAGTAACTATGTAAAGTATTGCAAATGAAATTATCAGACTTCAGGCCTGCCTTCCAAATAAATGTCCGCTACAACTAGTAGAGAAATGTCTCAATTTAATGATAAGCATGATTCTTTACACACCTTCCAACTGGGTGACCTAGTCCTATTCTACCGTCACCAGCCTGGAGGACATTACAAAAAATTGGGCACCAACCAGTTGGTGCCTTAATAAATCATATATAGATTATTCAATAAGCACTCAATTGTAGAGGTTGTTCAGGGTACAGATGTAAACTGCATACATAGTCACTTTCTCTATTTATATTCTCTTTTCCAAGATCTAGAAGGGGGTGTTGTCAGGATTCCTACTTGTATTAAATATTTGGATTTGTCGTCTAACAGGAATCAATCAAAATCCAACCAAATGGCCCAACCTTCTGTTGGGATAATTTCTCAACAAATTTGGTGACTCTCAAAGTTAGGGATCAACCTCAACTTATGAAATCGACAAATGCTCACTTGGAGCTACTTATTTACATGGTTAAAATCTGATCCATGCGGTGAGCGCAGCCTATTTGACTGAGATGATTGGTATATTGCAGAATCCCCAAATCATTTGAATTATAGTTCTAAGCTTGGACTGTTTGGATTTTTACTGAGACAACTCTCCAATTTTCCTTGTATTGTGGCTACTAAGCTAATAAAATTAATTTTGTCTCCTTTTTTCAATTTTAGCTAAAATTATAGTTTATTTGGATTTGCTTTACCAGATTAAGTATCTGGTATAAGACTTCTTGACAAAAAGAACAAAAAGGTATCTATCCAACACCCTCAAGTTTTAGGTCATTTGGCCAATAATTATCAAGGGACCGTGGTAATGCGCCCATGATTCTGAAAACCATCCTTTATTTAATTACAAATTCAGCCAAGTATATGGCACATATTTTTTTTACTCGCACTTTTTATTTGGGGTTCCGCAGGAGATTGGTAGTGATCATGGACCATAATTCACATCAAAGTTCTTAGAGGCCATCTGAGGTATTTTAAGTAATGAGCCTTGTAGTTAATCAGCTTATCACCCCCAGTCACATGTTAAAACCAAGAGGACAAATATATCTATAGAATTATTTTCATTAGTATGCCACCACAACTCAAGACACATGTGCTGTTGATCTACCTTTAGCTCAATTCTCATACATCAATAATCTTTGAGTTTTTATAGGCCCGTTAGGGCACCCAATGCAGGAAAATTTTCAGGATGAAACCCAGGGTACTGCCCGCCACACTGGGGCTGCGCAAACCTAAGCATCACAAGTCTGGCACGACCGCAGGTACACTAATAATCTTCATTCTTCCAATGGTGTATCACCTATATACGCCAATTTAGAGTTGAACATACTTTCACCATCAGTCTTGAAATTTACAATGAATTCCAGAAAAAGTTTTGCCTTCTACACTGGAAAGCTCACTATTAAAGTCCAGAAAAGCTGAATAAATAATCTAATAGCGCCAAGCTTTTTGCAAATTTTTAATCCATATGACTCCAGAATACTAAATGGTAATTTAATCATGATAAATATTATAATCCACTGAAGCCCCATTCCAGAAATTACCATGTAAAGGGATAGTTCTTTTTCTGTCAGAAAAGTGCTGAATAATGGGTCCGTCCATGTGAAGTTATCATTACATAAGAAAACTCTTCTTTCCATGCATGATCCCTTTACCCTCTCAAGAGACAGAGATTAGAAGAGTTAGGGCCTATTATTGTGGAGGACATATCAGAAATTGAGGTAGAGACTGTCCTTTAAAGGTCTTGGCTCCTACTATCAAGCTGAATCTTACTATGCACCCCTTCAGGACTAAGAGGGGCACCAGCTTAAAGTCCTTGCCTCACATCAATATTGCAAATCTTGGACATACCCTAGATGGGATATGGGTAACTGCTGTTCCTCCTTTTTCCATGATCAAACTCACAATCTAATCCTAATTTAGGATCATAATAATAACTGAGCCTGCACAGCATTATATAAAAGAAAAAAAAGCTCTGCTTATATTCAGGAAACTTAGTCAAACCCAGAGCAACTGGTGCTATTTCCCCATTCAAACAGATGGCTTAACCATTATCCTCCTTAAATATAAAACTGATACCTTCAGGCACCTCAGTTAAAGTTGATTTTCAAAACAGGTTGCAAAAAACAAAAAATAGATTAAGAAAGGCAGATAATGGATTATTAAACATGTTATCAAATTTTTAATTTGGAAAAACAAAGTTAAGCATTCATAACATACTAAAACTGTTTGAAAAAGCACATGATCACAGCCAATATAAAATTAATTGCTTTATATAATATCGAATAAATGTTATTAAATTGGAATCTAGTGTTCAAACCTCGAAATATTGATTATTAGGTTAGCATTCCTAAGGCATACCATTACATTTAAGTCTTAGCTCATATACCCATATCAAGATTTAAAGCCTAGAACCCTGATAATAATAGGGTGCTGGGGTTTAAGTAATTTATAAAATAAAAATACCCAAAATATCCTTTTTACTAATTTTGTATTTTTTCTCCCTTGCTATAATAATATGATTCCTATGTAGAGGCATCTTATAATATCTCAGGATGTGGTAAGGTTGACGTCTAAGTGGCTATCTGCAAGGCTTTCTGATGAAGTTAGAAAGTAAATTCAACAAAGAACCCATCAATGATTTCCTCAACCCACCAAAAGAAATTTTCACTTTCTCATCATAAACATCTCCTTGGTTTAGGTGCAAATATGTTATGCTATTTGTGGATCCTCTTGTTGGTGCTGAAGCATTCTTTTCTGGATCACAATCTTCTTCTGACACATTTTATCTTTACAACTTTGGGCTTATAATAGTTGGTCATGGCCAACACTGGGGAGAGACAAAGTCAGCCATCAAGTAAAAAAACTTAACTTGAGATCATTTATATGAAACATTTTTTATGTGAGTCAGGTTAAGGTTAGTGCATTAAAAATGCCTTAATGAAAACCCTTAAAGGTTTGTCAATCTAAGAAGAGGAAAACATCCTTCCAGTTAATAGGTGTTGACCAAGTTTTTTATGTTATCTGATTTGTTAGGTACTATGGTGAACCCATTCTTTTCTAAAATATACCTTAAGAATAAACTCATCTCTTTAAAAACTTGCAATAATAAGTCTTGAAATGAAGGTTATACTACTAGAATATATAGAAGATCAATTGCATATGCAGAAGATGTTCCTCTGGAAACTTGCTATGCATCAAAAGTATTGTCTAAGTAAGCCACAAAGAACTAGCCCATGTACCCACCCAACACAGTGTTGAAAACTCTCTGGAACATTCTAGGCACGTTCCACAGGCCACGTGAAATACCTAGATACTCAAAAATCTTAGATTAAGTTTTAAAAGCTGCCTATTAATCATAGCCCTCCTTAAATCTAATCTGGTTAGTGCAAAAGCTGGTTTAAAATTGTCAAAAACTTGCCACAGAAAGCAGATTATATAATTGTCCTGCCAATAACCTACTTCGCCAAAACTTCATTGGGTGATGGAGCCCCTTGTTGAGGGTATTCCTATCCCCAATTTTCCTCATGATTTTGAGAAAGATGCTAAGTAAGAAATTGAGGAGCTTACTTTCAGTGTGAGCTGCGCATGCATCAATGCGGCAAAAGCTTCTCTTTGAAACCCCAGTTATCTCAAAACCCACCCGTGCATCAAGTTGATCACTTGTGTGCCAGCTCTCATCACTTTTGCTGCGCATCAGCTTGCTCAATACGTTGAGGCAATGGACACTGTCAGCCTCATTATCAAAGAAAACCAACAACTATACCTCCATATGCCCCATGTCGCTGATGCTCCCACCCCAATGCTGTCCACCATGGTCCGCCAGCTAAAGCGGGTGCCAGACAAAAGCATCTCCAAAGCTTTCTCCCCTTATGATATGGCTTCCTAAGCTGTTACAGAGGTGACCTATTAGGATTTTTTTTGTATGTTTTAATTTCTAATAATCTTTTTATATGGCTTATTCACAAATAAAATTGCATGGCTCCCCCTTTTGTGTTGGGCATTACAAGTGTTAAAAAAGCTGTTCATATAAGTATTCAGAATCAGGCAAAAGATATCAGTTCTTAATGGTGATACTTTCAACTTTTTAATAAGTTACATACAGGCTCATAAACTTTCATTTTCCTTACAAATAAAAACTGATATGAACATGGAATTGTGACACCCAAATAAATACTTTACAAAATAGCATTATTTTACTTTCATAACACCTGCTGTTCTTGTTAGTTCTAACTATAAATTGGCCAATAAGTAAGATTCTTTCCTTATGCCAATTCATATGCATGATCAAAAAGGTTTTGATATGTATGTTTATTAGTCTCTTCTCCTCTAAACTCTGGAAAACATGCTTTAAAGTAGGTTAGAAGTGCCTCTTTACGTGCTACTGATGAGAAAATTGGGGAGTTTTACAACTTACAGCCCTAAAGATAAGTTAAATTTTCTATCGCCCATTTCTTGCACTTCCAATCCACCTTGACTGTATGGCTTTTAATAAAAGGAAATTATCTTTGGGGTACTTGCTACCCTTACTCTTATATATCGCCAACTCTCTTAACCACCTTCCCTAGATGGTTATATGTTAAAAGGATTAGTCTTTTATGCTGATAAACCCCAACTACACCCCCAAAATGGCAATAATCCTTCAGTAGGCTTCTATTTTACTGCTGCCAATTACCCAAAATTTCCATTTTTTCGGATTTAAAAATCCTATCTCTAATATTCATGGTAAGTGCAGTCTAATGTAATGTTGGTTTTTTTCTAAATCTTAGTTTCTAATTTTCCCCACATTTTTTCTGATATCTTTCCAATTGTTATGATATTCACTCTTGATCAATTACTGGGCCTCCAAAGTGGAGCACGGTTTAATTATTAGCAATTTTTTGGAGAAGTTAAGTTAGGGTGCAGCTAATCACTTCATATAACTTCATCTCTACCAACCATAATTCTCTCAACCATTATTAATCTGACATTCTCCTTAAAGCGTGTGTCCAGGAACCTAAAACCAAAAAAATTGTATTCAGCACCCAAGAACGTGATGACAACCCCAAGATCCGTTGCTTTATATATATATATATATATCAGTGCCCTCACTTGTGCGGTCACTTTGCTATACTGTTATTCACTTTGTTTTTAATAAAACATTTTTCTTTTCCATTTTTTGGTTTTTATTTTAACATTAAGCATTTGGCGCATATAGGAGTGTTGATTTAATTGATTGCTCCTGTACATATTTGTTACTCCTTGCTGGCTATATGGCTTTGGGCCATAGTAAAATATTTGCTTAGTCACTTAGATGGTTCCTTAGGAACTGCTAGTTTGTGACCAAAGCAAACTTGGCCACCCCATCCTTATATTGACTGTAACGGTGTTTCTGCCATAGTCAATATGAAGCTTCATCTGGACTAAAAAAGGAAAGCCAAAATTACGTTATGAGGTTAACTATTCAAGACTTAAAACATTACCCTAGCCCAAAGGAAGCGCCCTTCCATCCTTATGTGAATAGCTCAACAATAGGAAATCTACTATTATACTTTACAGGTTATGTTCAGGGCCTTAGCTTTGATTTCCACTCCCAAATATTTTACCATTTATATACCTTAACTTTTGGGTGCCCAACTATCCAGTAATTACTCAGTATGTAATATAGATTTTTCAATTTTATATTATAGATAAGACATGATAAGAATGAGTTTATCTTTATTGCAGAGGTGACTGATGAAAGCTTCTTTTCTTTAACAATGCAACGCTAAATTACCATTATCATACCCAAATTATTATGATTTACCCTTAATTGATGCTGGTATCCTTAATGGTGTTGTCAGCTAACATTACTAACAAACTAAGGGCAATGTGTCCAAATACTCTGGCTGCTTATTTGTGCTTCCTACCTATATAGGCCCACAACAACATCCTTAGATTTGGGAGTTTAAGGGCTTATGTTAGGTACATTTTCTGAAGCAAATCCTTGACACATGGCACTTTCTTCCATAAACAAATTTTTAGTGATAACAGCAATTCTTTCATAGGCAGTGTTATGGGGTGGTGAAAGATTAACCAATGCCATGTGATCTCCTAACCCTTATCTGAAATATTGCATTCCCATTTCATTGTCTAATTCATCTTCTGGAAAAAGTCTAAAAACCCTTATTGTGTATTCTTTAACATATTGGCCTTCATAAGAGAGGTTTATAAAGCCAAGTCTAGCCTGTAATCTAATACCAGCGAGTGTTGCTATTGCTCAATATTTACTTTAAATGATGTTGATATTTGAGACAATGAGCAAGTCAATATCCCTACTCTTGAATCAAGATTCAATAAGTTTACTCTTAAGCCATTGCAAACAAAACCTTTTCCTGAAAGCACCAATGAGAGTTTCAAACAGGAAACATCTCACACATGAGAATTGATGAAATGCCTTCTAAGATTTTATCCATTCTTTCCAAACCTTGGGAGGCATGACCCCCACAATTGCGGTCATAATGATTACGCAGAACAATGAGAGCGCCAACAAGGTGGTAAAAATAAGACAGTAAAAGATACTGATTGTAAAGGGACTTGGAGGTCCCCTAAGCACCACGTCCCCACACATCCTATAAAAATTCTACACTTAAAAAATAATAAATTATTCTATTTTAACCCCATTTTTCTTTCTTAAATGACCTATCAACTAGTTCACAGCTTTAACCCATTTTGGATTTTGGCTACAGTCAGAAGAACTTTTACACTGAGATAAGTGGTGATCACTACAGGGGGTTTTGAGATTTTCAAGTGAAAATGTGTATCATGAAAAAGTTGAATGTTTTTATTTAAATGAGGTAAGCCAACCAGGGGACGGACATTACAAAAATAAAACTAAAACTAACGCAACTAATTGATTCAAACAAAACGCCCAAATGAGATGAATGAATGAAACACACTGAACAAAACAACCAACCAGGTGGGAAGTAAAGACGGCTTATCCCTCTATGGCGAAAGGGGAGGGGGATTGGGGGGCTCATCTTTGGCAGCAACTTCCTCATCTTAGAGTAGGGTGCATATCAAGGCTGATAGCAAGGGCATCGGGGCATTGGCGGCATGTGGTTCAAAATTCTAATGATTGGTATTTCCAAAAAATTGCCAACTATGAAAATGGCAGTGATATATTTGGTTACAGCTTTTCTTTTGGCTTTAATGAGGGAGTCAGGTAATTTAACAAATGTGGATATATTGGTTCAGGTAATCTTAGCTTTAGGATTTTGTGCTACAGTTACACGTTTTGGATAGCATCGTTGACATTTTTGTGTAATTGATTTATATTAATCTTACTTTTTGGGGTGAGATTTATGGGGATAAAAGGTGATGTAATACCTCCTATGAGCATCATCACTTATTTGGTGGAAGCTTTGCGGAGGGGACGACAATCTGCTGTTGCAGCTGCTTCTACTGTAAGCTAGTGGTTGCTGTAGAATGATTTGGATAAGGCTGTGGGGCATATAAATGAGGGGGGATTTACATTCCATTCTGAATGACAGAACCGCTTGATTTGAAGAGATGGTTCTTCAATGAAAGTACCTGTTTTGTCAATTTTAGCCAATAACTCCCATGGGTTCTGGTTGAATTGTATTGGGGAATTGGCGTATGGTTGAGGTTTGGTTGATTCGTTGGAGGAAGTATGGGATCAAACTGGGGTCCAAGCCGGCGCTTAATTGGAGGGAACACTTGTGGCACTGGGGTGAGGAGGAGGCTGATTGGTGGATGCAGGTGCAGCTGCAGCATCAGGATTTGGGGGAGGGGGAGGTAGGATTGTACCCCATCCAAAGCTGATGCAGGGTGGGCATCAGATTGGAGGCCAGCAGATGAAAAATCAGAACCATCTGAAGCAGCTAGGGATGGGCACTTGCATTTTGAGTGGTTTAACTTAAAACAGGGTAGACAGATCATCCGTACGCGCTTGATCCAGTCCCAGAAAGGATGGTTGGGGGCAGAGGGGATAACGGCGCAAGGGGGAATTTATGGGGAAATTTTATTTGAGACAGGGCTGATTGTGGCATACGCCTGAAGCCCAGTGAGGCGTGTGGCCAAATTTGGGACATGTAAGGAGAGTGTCTATAACTCTCCCATTCCCAGCGTGGTAGTGCTTAGTACACTGGGCCAACGCCAGGAAACTAGCCGTTAGAATAAAAGTCACTTTTGCCCAGAAGAGGGTGCTGGACAACAACAACTTAGGCATATAAATGCGATCTCAACAACCAAAAACCAACAAAAAGTGATTTAGTGCACAGGGTAAAAAGGGGTAGGCGCACCAGGTTGGGGTAAACTTGGGTGACCCAACGGTGTAAGAGGGGATAGCCTAATCATATATAAAATGTGGTGGTTAAGGTAGTGCAAGACCTCCTTAAAGAGGTCCACGCACAGGATTGTTCAAGACATCATAAATAAGACGGGAAAAATGGGGGAACTTTATTGTAAGAAGTTGACCAACAATGAATGTTGGTCATGGAAAACATAATTAACCTTTGTCAGGGGAAATCAGGGTCTGCTAAAGTGGTCCCAAGCACTAATCCACCAATAGGCACAGACTACCATTTGAATTAGGAAAACACTGAAACTGACTTCACTCAAGTAATTGATTGATGTTGGATTCGACCCAAACGCATGATTTCATAAATGGAATGGGTTTCAAAATCCCGTTCCTCGTCTAACTGAACCAAAACATCTGCATTCATTATGTAAACTGTTCATTTTAATGCCTAGGCCGACGTAAGGGGCTGGGCGTTTTTCCACCTCACTAGTACCAACCTGGGCATATTTAGCTTATACCCAGCGTTGGTCTAGTGAGTGCCTGAGGTCAGGGAGGGCCTGAAGCAACACTTTCTTGGCCTCCTGGCGCAAGCCTTATCCTTGGCGCTGGTCCCCACTATGATGTCATCTATCCATGACAGGATCACAAATTGCAAGATGGGGTTGGAGCCATAGGCTTCCAAACCTTCCATCAGCTCCTGGTGGAGCACCTCAGGGGAAAGGTGGGTGGGAAAACCAGTGAACTGAACCACCAAAGTGGTGTCTGCTGTAACAAATTGAAAACATCCCAGATTTTTACTGCCATCTTGCCTTGGCGATGGGCGCCAAATGATTGTCTGATGTGAGGTTCTCGGTTCAACCTCAGATTTTGGGAAAATTAAAAAGCGAGAAAAGATGACACAGGTAATTGAGGACCTGACCCCGAAATTAACCTTGTTCTATTTATTATCAAAAATAAACACGTGGATGAATTTCATCCTGATAACTTAGGGCACCGCGAATGAGACATAAAAAACCAGGGTATTTGGCGGAATCAAGGTTCCCAATGCCAAATCCCAATATTTTGTTGAGGATACAAAATTCAGTTTGCCATGGGATACCAGGTAAGACAAGGCAAGGGCGGCCCCAAGGCCACCAGAGAATCCCATGCAAGAGCGGGAAATGAGGAAAAATTCTGAACTGAGTTCAGAATCGTGTGGGCTCGACCTTTAAGGTCGCCCTTCTGGGGAGCCCCTCCTGCACTGTTCTTTAGGCCCCTAAGAGCCTAAGAATAGTGCGGGAGGGGCACAGCCCACTGCTGGACCCCTCATAAACCTCAAAAAAAAACCCAAAAAGTGTTTCAACTCGAGATTTAGATTTATGAATCTCAAGTCAAAATGTAATGATTGGTTTAACTCAACTGTTACATCTGCTGGGAGCTAGGTATGAGTTGTTTGGAGAGGGGTACCCTAGAAATCCAGGGACACAGTTGCTGCAGTTGTGGCATCAGCTTCACAGGTAAAGCTGAGATCAAAATACCCCTTATAGGGGGAAGTCTATAAAAGTGGTGGGATGAATCACTGCCTGAGCCATTTTGATTATGTCTTGGTTGTGGTGGGGGAAAAGTTTCCCATATTTGACCCTAAGGCAGAAATGCATGTTGCTCTGGGGGAGCACCAGGGGCAACGGGGCATTGCTTGGGTTCAAGTGAGGTGAGCGTCGAGATCCTTGGGAGGAATGAATTGTCTAGGGGTTTGGTATGACTTGGTGAGCCATTCTGAGCACATTTTCCTGTTGGATGGAAAATGGTGGGGGAGTTTTGCCGCTGCCCCACACTGAGGCAGCCAGTGGGGAATCTGAGGACATCAGAGCAAAACTATGGCGGGCAAAATATCTTAAATTCTAATCTGTATGATTTTTTTGTAAAGTTATGCCAAGCGTAGAGAAAAATAAAAGGTGAATAAAAGAAATCAAGAAACCAAACTGTTGATTGGTCAAGAAGTGTAACTCAATGGATTAACATCTTACAGTGTAAGGTATCTTTTATCCAGCATGAAAGCCTAAAGTTTTGGGCCACCTTCTAGTTGACACCACCTTCCATTGATAATGATCAGTACAAACTTCAATATGAGAAGTCAACGAGATTATTTAACAACTATTAAATGCCAATTATTCTGTGAGAGGACGCTTCAGTAATCGAATGCCTCTTCAGTGTCTTCCACAATGCAAAATTTTATACTCAGTCCTACTACCATTGGGAGAAGTTTCTTTAGGTACTTAATGCTATCTATAAGGCTTCATTTATCCGGCCATACACCACCTCCTACATTTATCTGGGTTGCATTACCATGAAATATCATGACAACTAGAGCTTAGTTAAAAACTTACAAACAAAATTGCTGAAATCTAAAAAGCGACCCTCTCTTTGTTCATGACAATTTTGAAGCCATTGTCAATAACTTTTGGTTAATCAAAGAAGTCATAATTATCTTATATGTTTGATAACAGAATTTTTGGTTATCTTGAGGACCAGCTTTGGCAAAACATGCAGCTCCTTGAGGATTCCAGGAATCAGCGCCTCGACTATATATATGACCTTGTGTGGACCCTCCAGTAGCACTACCAGGAGTAAACCTCACGCAATATTGCCTCTGGTAGTGAAGGACTCAAAGGGCCCCAGGGATTAGAGAACCAGAAGACCATAAGACCCAAATAGGACCCAAAGGTTCCCATGGACCACAAGGACCTTCTGGCCCCACAGTGCTTAAACCTGGAATCCTAATAACTTCTGGAAGCAAGATGTGCTTATGACGCTTGCTACCTTTCAAGATCAAATATGCAATGTGGCTCAAGGCTTCAAGCTCCGAGTAGATGGAGTGTCTCTTGACCCAGAGTTTCAATTGAGGCTTTATCAGATGAAATGGATAACTTCTGTGCATTCACCAAGCTCACTGAAGATCATATCGCTAAACTTGAACAGACCTTTAATGGGTTCAAAATCTTGTTTAGGCAACTTAGAGATTTAACTGCTCCTCCAATGTTCAGAGATTCAAGCGTTAAGGTAGAAAATTGCTTAAAAAGCCCATTACCTTTTTTAACCAAAATTTAGATTATATTCAGGGGGAATTAGAAGGATTAACTTTTCTCTCTCGCTGCAATCACTTTTGCAACAAAATTCAATTCAAGTCTGGTTTTAGTTTGATAATCTCACTAAGGAGATAAGTTTGTGCCCATGTCAGGGAGCAGTTAGGCGAGTAAGGTAAAGGGCACAGGTGTTGGCCCCATGACATCTAAAGTTCACAAACGCCCTGGTGAACCCGGAGGAATTAGATAAACTCAACAAAAAACTGGCGGTAACCTTTTTTTCCCAGAAATTTTAGCTTGGCAAGCGTGATGTAATCAGTACATCAATACGCCACATTCTCAACCACTCTTGTCAGTGGAACACGGAGTCTGGGTATTCCTGGATATTTAGCAGATGGCGCTTTGGGAAAAGTTTTGTAGGGATGTACACACTCATTTTCTGAATAAGGTGTACATAGCACCTCATTCCAGGCCATGCGGTTGGCTGGATCTAGGATTTAAGAGTAAAGAATTGGTGGATGAAGCTGCAACGGTGTGCGTTGTAGTAGACCTACCAGATGATCAGCGGGTCGTTGAAACTAAGCGCACCCAATGGACAAAATTGAATCAAATTTTTGTCACTTTTGACTTTCTGCCCACTACAGTCAAACATGCCATACTCGAACAACACCTGAAGGCTGGGCTTGCCATATATGGCGAGATACAATCCTTCAAGATGCAGCACTTTATGCTGATACCAAACCTGTGCACCGGCAAAGCAATTGCAGTCCTAACCTCAGCCAATGGGATAGCGTAGGATCTTACCCAAATCCCACACACCACTTTTGTCAATATTGAGGGACATGCCACCCACCCTTTGTGGGTCACCGTGGACAGCGCACCTCCCATCTGCGCCTATTGTGACGCATTTGGCCACTAGGAACACACCTGCCCCTCCAAGGAGGGCATCAAATACCAAGAACATCCCTCGGAGGCTATGTGCGCTGGTGAGGCCCACTATGAGCTGACTGTTAATACAAAGGAAGCCTTCCTGTGGGGAGCGCAAGGATGCTACTTAGTTATGCACCCAATACTTCCTCAAGAGCGGAAGAAGGCCAAATAGGCCTGCAAGGCAGCGGCCAAGGAGGCGGCCAAGACTGCTTCTGCTATCCCGCCCTCCCAACTCCATGAGGACATTGAGACTTTTTCAGCGGAAGCAGCTTGAGAATCTCCCAACCAATCAGATTGGGACGCCCAAGCAGATTGGGCCGCCCAAGCAGAAATCCTGATGGGGGAGTTGATTTTACCCGACCAAGGCGCTCAAGCCTCGATTGGAACCAAATTGGTCTCCAACCTTCCAGCTAAAAGTTCAAAATCAAGCGTTGGTGCACCAAAAATGCATGCACTGCAAAAATCTCATCCTGCAGTGGAGAAACAAAAAGTGAGGGAAAAACCCAACGTGAACTCAACTGTTAAACTACCCATAACACTGACTACGTTGCATCTTATACCTGAGGCGCTGACAAGCGCCGTGAAGATCAAGAGAAGGCTGAAGGGCTCAGATGCCCTTCCCCTCGCCCCTAAGGTGCAATGGGGGGAGCCTTTACTTTAGGGATGTTGAATATCGCCAGACTCAAAGCCTCGCCGTCCCAGACTAGGAAACTGAGTTTTTACAACATAATTTACCCGTGGATATCCTGGCCATCCAGGAGTCCCACTGTCCACAGAGGTTCTGTGGAAATATGGAAAACCATGCTCCTCCCCTCCCTACCCTTCTGGTCTGAGCACTATGGGGTGCTTGTTTGAAAAAAGATAATTTTAAATTTTTATCATCTGAATCCTTCTTTAGTGGCCACGTCCTTGTTGTCAATTTTTTGTGGGCTGACGTAGTGCACGCTATTGTCAACATTTATGCCCCAACCTGTGCATGAGAACATCAGGAGTTTTTATCGTTGGTCAAATCCATTCCGTTACCCCATGACCCTTTTGTCATTGGCTACATGAACTGTTGGTTGAACCCATCCACTGACCGCTGGCCTTTATTACCTTTACCACCACAGGGACACGTAGAACTATGTGTCCTCAAGGCCACCCTAGGGTTGATTGATGCTCTGCCGCATCATGCTCCGCTTCTCAAAAATATGTCGCGCCCCCACATCCACAATGGCTAGTTAAGGTCCATGTCCTGCATCGACCTTATCCAAATGCCGTTGAAAGTTTGTACTCAGATTTCCCATTTCACAACACAGAAGATCGATTTCTCTAATCACAGGTTGGTTTTGATATCATTCCACCTTCCCCACCCAGTTGCTCAGGCTCCAATTTGGTGCAAACTTCACCCAGCTGAAATCGCATTGCTAAAATTTTCCTTGTGGATGGAATCCAAGACCACAGCTCAGGAATTTACCGCACCATTTTGCGCTGATCCAATATCCACTTGGTCTTCCTTCAAGGTGAACACAATCTGCCAGGCTCGCCACCTTTCCTCCTGCCACTTACATCCGCCTTGGCTGTCATCTTGCGCGCCCTAGAAGAGCTGACCCACCTGGAGTCCAATGTCTCAGCCAAGGGCTACAGCCCTGCTTGGGGTCGCAACTGGGCAGAGAGAGGCGCCCACCTTAACACACACACTGAGCGGCTCACAAACATCGGGTTTGTGTTCAGTACAGAGCTAAACTCATCACAGCGGGCGATTTGTGCTTTACTCACTTTTTCAAAAATCCTTTGCACCACACCAGAGCTTGGCCTGCACACAGGTGTGAAGGCCAGACAATTCCGTTGCAGATACACCAGCCAAAGTGGCGATTGAGATACAAAACTATTACTTCAAATTGTACCAATCTGACATGATTCCACCGGCCAAAATGGCGAATTTTCTTAATAGCACACACATCCTCACCATTTCCAATTTCCCAGTTTTATAGAATTTGATTAATCCAGACGTTCTATAGTCCGCTGACCACGGTGCCTCAAAGAGAAATGCCCAAGACCTGATGGCATTCCTTATGATTTTTATAAGAAGTACTTAAAGTTTTCTATCCCCACTGTTGCTTGCCTCTCTTAATTAGAGCCTTTTGGAAACGCGCCACCTACCAGAAGGGCAAGAGGCCTACACCATTACACTATTCAAAAAAAGGGGATAAGTTAGACTTGGCCAACTGGCGCTCCATTTCTCTAACCAACACTTTACTAAATTTTTTTACTAAAATCATGGCTAACCGTCTAGGGATTGTGGCCTCTGCTATCATCTCCCCAGAACAATTCTGTTTCATACCTAGAAGGTCAATTTGGTACAACGTGCACACTGTGGCCAACGCCTGTCAGTCACGGCCTCAGATGCACTAGTATTTTTAGACCAACAGAAGGCCTATGATAGAATTAACTGGGATTACCTCAGGGCCTGCCTCCAACAGTTCCGCTTACCCCTCACTTCATTAATTGGGTGATGCTGCTGACGGAATCCGCCACAATGGCTGTGCGTGGCCCTGGATTTCTCATGGATGCAGTCCGCCCTCAAAGGGGCTACGCCAAGGGGACCCCCTTAGCCCACTCTTATATAACTTCAGCCTCGACCCACTTCTTTGAAACGTGAATGCTCGCCTTACTGGGGTCCACGTGTAAGGCCAAGCCCCGGTCAAAATATTGGCTTTTGGTGATGACTGTGTGGTTGGGGTGTCTAACAATCATGATGCACGCGCACTTGAGGCTCCTATCCAGGTTTACTCCAGGGTGAGTAATGCTGCACTCAACGCCTCCAAAACCGAAATCATTCTCCTTGGTTGGTGTCTAACCCGCTGGGCCTCAGCGCCCAGTTTCCAATCCACCCCATCTACTAGCGCACGCGCTTGCTTACCCTGCCCTACTCAAACCGCCCCCACTTGTGCTCCCCTTTGTGCCGCGCCCCACCGTTGGGACAGTCCGCCATTTGGGGGTGTGGTTGGAGGCTGGCGGGTATGCCTTAAAGTGATAGAAAACCATATTCTGGACAACGAGATGAAACGCATCGCCTCCCTCAGAGCCCATTCTACTTCCCATACCGGCAGGGTTGTACTAGCCAACTCTATGCTCCTCTCCAAAGTTTGGTTTGGGGCTCACGCCATCGCTTTCTCCCAAAGTTTTTTCAAGTCACTGTATGCCCTTCTGCAAGGGTGGCTTTGGTCGGGCCACCCACCGCCAGTGCATCTAGAGGTCATGTTTGGCTCTCGCCAAAGTGGAGGCATGGGCCTGCTCAACTTTGAGGCCCATGCTGCAAAGATCCTGGGCACCTGGATCACTGCTGTTACCATCCCTACTATCCCGGCCCAACACTGGTCCCATGCGGCCTGCTCCAACTTCTCCCACGCCCTGGGCTTACCAATCCGTCACACTCACACTCTTTGATGAAATATATAGCTTCCCACCCTTTGGCCGCTGGTCCCTATGGGACTGCACCCCACTTCAAGCGAATCCTCCTCTCCATGTGAAGTTCTGAGTGGAAAATTCGTATTTGTGGACGCACTGCCCAGAGGGGGCGCCCCTCTCCTCGGTTTACTCAAGAGTTATAGGGTCTTCCCATTCTGGACGGGTTGATACCCACGATGCCCTATACCTTGTCCAGAGTGGACTACCTGGACATGATGGACATCCCCTATCCCCTTGCTACCCATAAATCCATTTGGAAGTACGCCCATCACCCTCTTCTAGCCTCATATCCGCTCCCATGTGTGGCGCTGCTTGAGGTGGGTGTACCATACTACTGAGCGCTCTAACACTTTACACTCATCCTGTGCCATATGTGGCCAGTACGGAACGCTGTTTCACCACCTGGAGAAGTGCCCTACATCTAAAGCGATCTGGCGTGAGGTGCAACGTCTGCTTTGCCAGGTTCAGGCACAGCCCTTCAGTCTGTCTAGGGATATGTTTAATTTATCAATGATCTCCCCTCTTCAACCCTCCTCTGTGCTTTGGTGGTCGCAATCGCCATGTGGACTATCCACATGATTGTCTTGGATGCCGTCTCAGGCTCCACCCCCTCCAAGAAGCTGTCCGCTGGTTCCGGTTGCACTTAGTGGACCACTTTCAAGCGTGGTTATTTGGATACCTCCCGTCACGTCGCCATCAGTTTGTCTCCTCCTGGTTCCCGGTTTGGTTCATCAACTCAGACACTTTCCTACACACGTGCTCAATTGTGGTTCCTACCTCTATACACGTGACCCCCTCCCAGTAGTGGCATTCCCTCTGGCAACAGGAGACAGCATTAGCTTCTCTGGGGTGCCCTCCTTTTAAGTTTCGTTCTCTTTGATGTCTTATTGGAAGTGCCCGTCCCCTGGTCAACCTTCCCCGCAATAAAGTGGAATTGAAAGGATTAAGATAATGATTGGATCAACAAGCCCCTCGCAACTATGTGGAAACTGAGATCTCTGAGCTGACACTGGTTCCTAGTGTTGATACTCTCTCCACCCCTCTTGCGACTAGTTTTAAGCCTATTTCAAGGTGAAGTTCAATATAAGGCAGTAAGGTATTTCATCCTTCCTGTATGCTTATGAAAGCTCGATGGAGGAGGCCACACACCATCAGAAAGTGAAGCACATCCATTTCTGACTAAATAGTAGCACCCAGAAATTATGATTCCTCATCTAAAGGAATGCATATCTGTTAAAAGGTTTATACCACTCTAATTCAGATATTTGGAAGCAAACAAAACATGGCCAATCAGAAACAGGCTTTAATGAGCATTTGTTTCACAAAAAAGTCCAATGGAGTTTGCCATCTGATTTATGGACAAGTGCAACTTTTAGTAGCCAAATATCACTTTAACTTGTACGATGCCATCACTGTGATCATCTTCAAAGTGGTATTTAACCTTAGTCCAGTAGAAAATGAAAGCCAAGGTATAGCTTCAGCTGCATCTGGGTAATTAAGGAAGCGCTTAATTAAATTCCTCCATCTACCTTGCATCTTAAGTCTACTGCATCCTCCTCCACCAGTCTCCATCAAGTCAAACTTGTGAAAAAGCAGAAGAATCCCTGACCTTCATGCTCCTACTACAGAAGATTCCATCTTAGTTTCAAGACTTATTATAATATACTTGTCAAGGGGTCCAGAAAAGAGTAGTCAGTAAGAAAGATGATATCCTTCATGCTGACACTCCTAAACCATCACAAGAATTTTTAGTGACCTCAAATGAGCTAATTGCTGTCATATTAGGTTAAGATGATTTGGAACCAATTGTTAATAAAAAACAGCTTTTTCTTACTATTCTTCTTTTTGATCTTATTATGTTCCTCACTCATCCCCACAGTTCTGAAGCTTTGTTAAACACGTCACAGTTTTATTCCACAAAACCCCTGATCATGGTAACATTGACAATGGTCCCCAAGATGTTATTTCGCATAAATTAATCTTGCTCATCATAGTTTCTTCAGACTTGCCAATTAAATGGAATATGGCACAATTGTGCCATAGTGTACTTGCTTTCATTAAGGCCTATTCCGCTCTACCCATTTGCTTTAGGGAGCTTACCATGAATACAACTACTATGACATTGGACAACCTGAGTAAACTTCTATTAGTGATTCTGTTTCCTCATGGTTACTTGGCTGGCATCAATATGATGGGTTTCTTATCCCTGCAAGGACGCCGGGTCCCAATGGTTTATAAGCCTTCCATGATAAAAAGAAAGAGGTCAAAGCTCAGGACTTCCTGTTGGAGACCAAAGGCTGGATTGATCAATGTGAATATAATATAAGGGGTTCTCATGTATGGATAACTCCTCCTGCGGTAGATGGCAGGAAGACATGCCAATTTATTTGCATAAGACGACCACCATACCAACAAAGTCCAAGGTTATTGTTAACTTTTGGGTCAAACTAATTTATTCTCCGGATAACTGCTTGAATTACAGATCCTGGATAACCTATCTATCAAGGAGTTCTTGATCTTTTCAGAAATTTTAAATATCGCCTATATTCTATCCATATTTGGTGTTGCTGGATAACATCACTGACAAACCTAAGATATTAGAGCCAAATACTCCAACCGTTTATGTTTGCCACCTTACTGTAGAGAAATTCATGAAATCTGTAGCCTTGAAGTCTGCAGGACTTTGGGTTATAAACACTTCCATCAGTAGTAACTGAGTGATACCTCTATTTGGTCAGAGCTCAGTAATGAGCAACAGATCCAGTTTGAGATTTTATTGGGGAATATTTGGACCTCTTCTTCAACTTCTACTACGATTCTAGAAAATGAATGGCGTTTTGTATCAAGTAGAGACTGGGGACACTCTCCAACTCAGTTCTTTCCTTAGAAGAGTAAGGTTAAAGATGCTTAAGTGCTGTTAAGCACAAGCAACTACTTTTCTATGATATTGGTTCCTTTGTGCAGTCCTTGGGCCTCCCCTCTCCTGCTTTTGGTAGAAGTATGCCAGCCATCATGTGGTGATGGACTATTGACAGAGTAACTCCATTACCAAAAGGACAGTACCCCTTGTGTAAATGGTTTGACCAACCATCTGGCTATGTTATTTTAAATACAATACTTAATGTCATAATTATAATTATAACTAAATATTGGACTTAATCAAACTAGTTTTTATCAAGCCTAATGCTATGCATTTTGAAGGAGTGGCATATTATATTAACTTCTATTTGGCGAATTCCTAACACCTCAACTAGCACAATCCTCACTCCCTAACTCTATTGGTTTTAATGCTGTGACCAAGTTATTCTATCACCTCATATTTAAGTTGCGGAATTAAGCTATTCAGCCTTCCCATGCCAGTGTAAAACCAGCAGTAATAGGATCGTTATATTATTGGGCTGTTCGCTAGAGATTTAAATATGTCTAAAAACTTCTCTTTTCTATGAAAAATACTCCAAGCCCTAGTTTTCATCTTTATAGCCTGATTTAGTATGATCAATTTAGAATAACTATTTTAGAACTCTTATTAGTAAAAAAATACGCCAATTAGAAATCAGTTAGAACCAAGGTATGTGACAATGAATGCCAATTGATAATGGAGTTTTATTAATGTAGAAGAGTTGAGAGAGCCTAGTAGGACAAAGGTTGAGCAAGCCTAGAGTCTTTGGCAGTACCAATACTACAGTGATCTATATCTTGATTAATAACCTGCCCTATTATTGAATATTATGATTTTGTAATGTTTTTGAGTAAGGATACTGTCATCAAACCATGCATTATTGTTTGGTGAATACAATCTGTGCTGTTGAGATCTGACGCCTTTGCACCAATTTCAACACCACTTCCCAGGATCAACAACTCTCTCCACTTACTTAATGTCCACAAAACTTTTTTGCTATGGATCTCGCTAGCAAATACTGGAAAGTAGACTTGCCCCTAAATATCATCCCAAATGTGCGCTCATAGCCAACAAGATTTTATTCAAGCTGGCGATGGTGTCCCAAGGCCTTTACAACGCGCCTACCACCTTTCAACGTGCCATAGATGGGATACTAGGGGGCTTAAACTTTCCTGTGTCCTTGTGTATTTTGATGATATCACTTTCTTCTCAAAAACTTTAACGGTCATGTGTAACATCTCTAGAAAGATTTTAAGTATCATAGAAAGGCCTCATTAAAGCTTAAGTCTCTGAAGTAAATTTTCCAATCTGAAATGAATTTCATCAAGCAAGGTCTCAGAAAATAGTATCCAGCCCATCCTAGATAAGGTCAACACCATTAAGAAGTTGTCACGCCCCCAGAGCCTTAGGGATATTCAATTATCTCTGGGCATGGTTAGCTATTACCATCATTTAATCTCTTGGGTTGCTGACTTAGCTGAGCCCCTACTTTACCTCCTTTACAAGAAAGTGCCTTTTTATTGGTGGCCTGGACAGAGCCAGAGTTTAATAAATTTTCATACTGCTCTTTCTACTAAACATATTTAAGTTCATCTGTGCTTTGATTGACCTTTTTTGCTACTGTATGATGTTAGTGATGTCGCCGTCAGGTCCATCCTAGCTCAGCATGATGAAGATCAGGTCAATTACCTGGTGACTTACTTCATTAAGACCCTGGGTAAAGCCAAAAAGAATTATAGCTTTATTAAGCACAATTGCCTGGCTGTTTTACTGGCAACTAAAATTTTCTGTCTACCTATAGGCACCCATTTCACCATTATTACTGACTATTCCTCACTACATCGGCTACAGTAAGTGGAGGACCCAGATGGCCAGTTATCAATATGGGCCCTAATGCTGACTAACAAGACTCTTGATATCATCCATTGCATGGGAGCAATTTATTAGAATGAGATTGGTCTCTTGAGGATGCCACTACTCGCTTCCCTCTTTCCTGAATGAAACCAATTGTATGAACTGACTGGCCTGAAAGAGCTATGGGAGTTGGAGACTCCTGAGATCCAGGATAAGCTCTAAAAAATGACCTGAGACACTCAAACTAAAGAGGTAATACTGTATGACAAAAAATAAGAAATGGCTCCTTTTCATCTGCCCTTTAAAATGAACTGATGTTATCCTGGAGGGAATATGACTATAAGAAATGGGTCCATGAAAAGGACCCGCAAGTGTCTGAGGAAACGATGCTACTGGGACCAAATGGTTGAGACCATCCAGGAAGTTCTAGAGGCTTGTATGACTTGTCAATCCCAAGATAAAGCCAGTCCTTGGTAACAGCACTCATTTGTAGCCTCATCAGGTGCTTTTAATGTTGTTAGCAATAACGTAATTGTCCCTCTATCCACTGAGTTACATGGCCATAAGTGAATCCACTTATCCATAGACCCTTTCACTAAATGGGTCAAAGCAATTTTTGTTTTCACTTGCACCACAAAAGCCATGGCCCTATTTCATATTCAAAAAAATTCTAATCCAGCATGGATGCCCACAAACTTAACATTCAGTCAATGGGAGCTAGCTAGGGTAATCTGGGGCCTTCACGTGGTGCAATCAAGGAAAGCTTGTGGAAACATGAGTGAGTAGCTAACACCAGAACCCAGAGAGGCGCCCTGGAAAGGTCCGGTAGTGGCCTGGATGGGGAGTGGGATGGAAGCTAGTGACTGTGACCCAACCTGTTCTTGCGGGTGCTTCCATTCTCCTTTGGGGGGAATATGGGCAGGAAGGGGGAGGCAAGAGTCAGGCGCATCTTCTGTCACACTACTTTCCTATGAGGCAGGGCGCTGCAAAAGAAGGTCTCAGCGACAAGGGTGTGGCAATCCTGATTGGCTGAGCTTCGGCTCACCTGTCTACAATGATAACCGCGGTTTTGTAGGCTGGCCTAAAACCTGGATAGTGGCCAGTATCTTATGTGGGCTTACACTGGTGCAGCAAAAGGCGAGAGCACTCATGTACAAAAATGACAGACTGACCCAAAAGGGCTGCGATGGTTCCCGCACAAAAAGGGCCCAGAGAGCAAACTTCATCACAAAACCAAACCAGAGAGACCAACTCCATTAACAAATCAACAGCGAGGGTGGCTTCTGCTGCAAAGGGCTTCGGTCTCCTTTTCTGCGGTGGCTGCTAATGAATTTGGTGTCAGAAATAAGCTTTTCTGAAGCGGGGAACTCCGGCCCATCCAAAGATCTGATGGCAAGCATGGTGGAGAGCCTCAAGAGGGTTCACGCCATGGAAGCGAAGACTGGATGGTCTAAGGAGATGCTCATGGTCAGGGTGATTGAGGTGTGTGGGTTCTCCCCACTCCATATTTTACTTTTGGCTCCTGGGTTGAAACTTATGACCTTCCAGTCTTAGCTTCAAAAGGAATAGGCTTTGGCTGCCAGTTGAGCACAAAGAAAGAGGAGGCCATATTTAACATTGGCACTGAGATCAGAAGGTTCATTCTGAGGGATTTACCACCTGTGATCAATAGAGGAGCCATGATGTCTCAGCTGAAAGGCTTTGGCAGAGTGATCTTCTTTAATGAGAACAAGCTGGTAAAGAACTTGAAGCAGAAGGACGGTAGCTTGATAAAGTTTACCGTAGGATCTGGGGACTGGGCTTTGAAGGTTGAACTTTAAAAATCATACGGGGAGTTTCCTCATTCAGTCACAGTGGGGACCTGGAGTGTCCCTGTGGTACCGCTGGACAGGTGCTTCTTATGTGTGGTGCGAAGGGTCACGTCAGAGCCAAATGCCCTCAGGTTCAACCTCCTGCGGCAGTGGCCAAGCCTAGCGGGCCTAGTGCGGGGGTGCCAGTGATGGCGTCCTCTGAGAAGGATAAGTTGGCTCTCCAGAAGGCGTTGGAGAAGCTGACTGAGATGTCAGCCAAAGCAAGGGAGGAGGCTGCGGCTGGCATCACTTTGGAGGCGGTGACTGGAGTGCTGAAAAGCGCGAGGAAGGTCAACAAGGAGTCAAAATGCTCCCGGAAGGTGATAGAAGCGATGAGACTCCAAATCGAGCTGAGCGGCGCTTTTTCACAGTCCGCAAAGGACATTATGGAGGCGGTCGCCTCCCAATTGGATGGGGTTCTCCCCATCACTCGATTGCATAAGAGGCGGGTGACTATAAGGGATGTGGGTGTGACAGAGCGCGCGAGGCCCATAGGGAAGAGGTGGAGGTGAGGGAGGTTTTGCCTGCTAGCAAGAGGGCCAATGCCTTCTAACACAATGCCTCCAACCAAAGAGGAGGGGTCTATTGAGGACCCTGGCAATGGCAAGATTCTGGAGGATGCTATGACTGAGCAGCCTCCACCCCCAGCTCAGTCTAGTACTGAAAAGGAGAGGAAGAAAAGTGGTCCCGCTAAACCAGCTGAGGTGGAAGAGGATGGGGACCCCCCAGATCCTGACACCGAGGCCTCTTCAGTTTTGAACCTATGGCGATCATGGTTGAATTTTTAACGCGCGGTGTCTGAATAGACTCAAGCAGCAGCAGCGGGTGAAACTCCTATTGCAACAACATGGGATATATATTGGCTTCCTCACTGAGACTAAGTCCAAACCTGGGGTGGAAGAGGACTAAGCTTTCCAGTTCCCTCGGAAACAATCATTTTACTCTCATTTGGTGGATCAACCAAACTCAGACTCACCCTTAGGTGAGGGAAAGAGGGAGGGAGAGAAGCCAAGGGGGGTATCTTGGTCTGGTGGGCGGACAAGGTTAAGGTGTTAGATAAAAGGGTCTTGGTTCCTGGAAGAACAGTGGCAGTAATGTCACTGTTTGGAGAGGAATCAATTTGGTTTATTGGCATATACGCGCCCAATTCTGGATCTGAATGGAAGGCCTTCTTCCAGAAGGTCGGCCTAAGGATTCAGGAGGAAGGCATTGGGGGGTCGGTAGTGCTAGGGGGAGACATGAACTGTGTCTGCTTTAGTATGACAGGGTTGGGGCCTCAGGCAACTGAAGTTCTGATCCTGGATCCCACAAGTTAGCCAGTTTAATGATCGACCTTGGCCTACTGGATGTGTGGAAAGCTGGCCAGGGTGAGGAGGGAGAGACTGGGTGGACTTACATCCAGGAAGATCATTTCTCCCACATTGAGCTTGTGTCAGTGCCCCAGCCTCTCCTGAGTCGCTGCAAGTTGATCCTTTGGAATCATGATCCAGGTGCTTCAGACCACAGGCCTCTGGAACTGCAGATCAGTGACCCTCGGGTTGCTTCTGCAGGGAAAGGGATCTGGAGATTGAACTCTGAACTCCTGAAGTGGAGTCCACTTCATGATATTATGAGGAAGAAGGTGAGGTGGTGGAGAAGGCAGATGTGGGGAAGCCAGATGCGCCAGTAAAATGGATGCAGATGAAGGCTGATATCAAGATGGCTTGTTAAATCATTTGGAGGCAGCTAGGGGCCATGCGTTCAAGGTATGAAACCTTGGAGAGGAGCTTCGAAAGTACCTGCAAGCAGGCTATGGCCATGGTGGCATCTGCCTACACGGCAAGGCTGAATTGTATGTGAAATCGATGGGAGCCTTCATGGTGGACCGCCTCAAACAAAGGAATTCTAGATGGGATGAGAATTCTAACAGCAATGTGGCCTACTCCGTAAGGCAGTAGGGGCATTCAGACCTTCAGCAAGGATCTTGTCACTTTGTGATGGGGGAGTTGAGGTGAAGGATGCAGCTCACATGGCTGAGGTGGCCAAATACTACTATGAGGACCTTTATGGCCCCTCTGAGAATGACCTGGAAGCATCCAAAGTACTTTCAAGCGGACTGGGGGTACTGCCATTAAGACTCAGCTGCACCTATGTAGCAAGATCCGCAAATTGGAGGTGTCAGACGCCATCCGCAAGGGCAAGAATGGCAAGGCTCCTGGGGAGGATGGGTTGATCTTGGAGCTCTTCAAGTTATTTTGGGAAGAAATGTCTGAGGTGCTTGCTGAGCTGTACAACCAACTCTTAGCCTCTGGTACAATTGATCTGACATTTTCAAAAGTGTAGTGTTGGTGTTGTATAAGAAGGGCGATCCCTCCCTCATGAGGAACTATCAGCCTTTGACCCTGCTTAACGTTGACTATAAGATCTTAATGAAGATCCTAACCAATTGACTAAAAGGGGTTGTGGCAGATGTTGTTGGGAAAGATCAGAATGGGTTCATCCCAGGACTCCCAATTACTGACAACTTGATGCTGCTTCACTTGATAGTAGAATGGGCAAGTAAACAGTATGACCAGAGGGGTGGCTACTGTTCCTTGATCAAGAGAAGGTGTATGATCGGGTTAATCATGAGTTTCTTTGGGAAGTGTTAAGTAGGATTGGAATCAAGGGGCATTTGCTGAGGCTGCTTAAAGTGATTTATGAGAAGGCCTCATCAGTTGTCAATATCAATGGGGTCATCTACCACCCCTTTAGGGTGTGTAGGGGCATGAGTCAGGGAGACTCTCTATCTCCCTTGTTGTTTGTTCTTGCAATAGAGACCCTTTCAGTGGCTCTCAGAAAGTCGGACTGGAGGAAATTTACCATCAATGGCGAGGAGTACTCTCATTCAAGGTTTGTGGATGATATGTAATTTATGTTTTGTTGGAGGAGAAGAAGGTGGTGATGAATATTCTGAAGATGTACCAGAACGCAAGAGACGCTAAGGTCAATTTGTCAAAATCCAGGGCTTGGCTCATCAGCAGAACAGCGACGTTGGGTGTGGCACCAAAGATCTCAATCCCCTGGATGGCAACAGGGGAGGAGTTTCTTTACCTCGGTTGTCCCATCCTGGGTGGCGTCACTAACACAATATTTGGCAAAAACTTAAAGCGGACCTTAAAAAGGCGGCTTGGAAGTGGCAATGTCTCAACTTATCTTATTGGGGTAGGGCCATTGTCATGAACACTTTCATTCTTTCCAGACTATGGTACATTGCCATATTTGTTCCACCACCAGCATCTTCCATCAGAAAAATACAGAGTTCAATCATCCAGTTCATTTGGAGAGAGCGAGCGTCAAAAACCAGTTACTCTAACTTGTGTCAGGAGGTGAAGAAGGGGGGCATCAGTCTTATTAACTTTAGGAGTATGATCAATGCACTGCAGCTGAAATGGATCGCATGGGTCGCTCAGGAGGGAAAATCTATAGGTTGGTCTCCAATACTGGAGGACTACCTCTCTAAGGCTTGCAAGGACTATCGAACAAGGATCTTGGTGTTAGCTGAGTCATCAATCAAGGGGCCATTCCAAACGCGGCGAACCTACTAGGCTACTGGAAGGATAGCTTTAGAGCTTGGGCAGGCAGTAAGGGTAGATTAGAGGGTGGATAGTAGACCATTGAAAGGATCCGGGCAATTCCCTTTGGGGAGGAGCATGGGGACTGGAGATGGAACCTCGTCTGCGCAAGGCCTTCAAGCACTTTATTGGGGCGGTCCACTGGGGGGCTTCCTTGATGGCGATGGCCAGAGAGTGCTTAGGGTGGAAGCAGCCAATAATGTTACCAGCACCTCCAAGGGGCTGGTAAGGAAGTCATGGGATGTTGTGGAAGCAACTGAACTGCCTTATTGCTGGAGGGAAGAAATTCCTTCTCTGGCTGCATTAGAGGCTGGGGAAGCCCATTCAGAAGGTTGTGTAGGGCAGGATCAGTGGGTGTTCCTGCGAGGAAGAGAAGTCTGGAGATACTCCAGATGGGAAAGCCTCTTCGTCCTTTGGGACTGGCTCAAGGTGGGGGAGGTAGCGGTGTCTGCCTCTCAGATTTCACAACCAACAGGTTCTAGAAGCTACAAGACAGAGAGCTTTGCTCGACGTACTTGTCCCAGATCACTTGCAAAATGTGACCTGGCCTGATGGACCTGTGGGGGAGGAGGGTTAAGGGATGCTGGTCTATACCAGCTCAGAACTTTCTCTTCCAACTTCGCAGCAACATCCTAATCACTGGGGAAGTTTGCAGAAGTGGAGTAAGCGTAATGAGGATGACCTTTCTTATGCCTGTAAGGTACGCGTAGGGGTGTAGATGGCAAAGCACATCTTCACAGAGTGTCCGGCAGCAGATGCTGTGTGGAGTAGTGTTCTCCTTTGGTATATAGCATACCAACCAGGGTGTAAGTTATTATCTGGTCATCTTGCATGGCCAGAGATCCTGACTGCGTATGCTCCACCAATTCTGCTTGCAGAAAAGGAGGGGTTCAGGGTCTGGTGCACAATATGGGGGAGGTGATGTATGGTCTATGGCTTGCCAGAAACCATCGTTACTTTCCTTCAGAATGAATCCATGCAACAAGCTCCCTGGCCATAGTCAAGCGACCGCTAGAAATAATTGTAGAAAGCTATGACAATCCTCTTTCCTTAAGTAAGTCTAACTTGGGGGTCAGTTTGGTCTCATTCCTCGCAGTAAGGGATGTGAGGCATATCTCTGAACTGGCTGGGTAGCCTTTGCTACCTGGTATACCAAATAGTGAAGAATATGTCAGTTTGGGGTGGCGTGAGCCATTCCATCCGCGGTCAGGCCTAAATCGGTGGTGCCTAGATTCGTGCAGCCCCAGTGCAGCAGGGGGCAGTACCCTGGGTTTCATCCCACAAAGTTGCCTGCACTGGGTGCCCTAATGGGCACACAAAAACTTGAACATTTAGTCAATGGTCTAAATTTCACCTCGCAGGTAGTTCAAGAACTAATTTCGCTTATTGGAACCAGAGTTTAACTTCATCTTATAGCCCCTCAACTGATGGACAGGGAAGTGATAATGGAACCCTCATATCTATCTTGCGAAAGATGCCCAATCTGACCCTACCTGCTGAAACAATTTCTTACCCAAAATCTTGCTTGATTACAAAAAAGAACAATTGAACCATCAAGATGTCCCCTTTTGAAGCCCTATACTGGCGTTCTTCCTGAGTGCCAAGTAGTGTTCAGCCCTGCTTAATACCTCTGTTACTGAGAACTCAAATTTAATTATGACGGCCTTATTGATGAAACTGTTTAGCTTCAAGCCCTAGCCACACAAAGCATTGTCACCACCCTAGAAAGGGAGTATCCCAAATTGATGTTGGCTGACCCACCTTACCCATTTTTTCAAATAATTGGCCCCAATTTTATCACCATGGACCTGGAGGTTGACAGAACAAACTTGACGTTCTTTGGTCTAGACTTATAAGGTCATTCATAAGGTGAACTCTAATTAATTCATTGACTTTTTTAATCAGGGGACAGTGGTCAACCAAGTACATGGCCGATCCTTTGGCCCTATGCCCCCTTGAAAGGATCTTAAGGGAGCGTTATCAGGACTCAAAACAATAAATTAATTGATATCCTAAAACTTAAATTGAGCAACAATAAATTTACTCTTGATTTTATCATAAATGAAACCTGTTTTTAAGGTACTAATTATTTTTATTTGGTGACGTTCATGTCCACAAATTGATGGTGTTGCTTCCAGAATTTTATTCTTGCTTCCCAAACCTTAATAGGCGTGACCGTCCCAATTGTAGTCTTGAGGACGATGCAGAACAATGAGAGCGCCAACTAGGCATTCTTTAAGAAGACTGTGAAAAATCCTAATCATACAGGGCCATGGAGGTCCCCTAGGCACCACATCCCCATAAATCTATAAATATAAAAAAACTTTCTACCATAATAAACTAGACTATTTTTCTTATCTTTCTGTCTTCATTGATCTCTCCACTAGTCTACAACTTTAAGTCAATTTTTGACTTTGTTTACAGTCAATACATTTGTTATGGCAAGAAACGCTTTATAGTTAATTCATAAATTCTCATCTTCTTCCAAAGGCTTAGTAAAACGTTACAAGCATCACCCACTAGTTAAAGATAAACTTTATAAGTTTCCATGCATCATCTGAATAGCCTCAGAGTATGCTTGGAAATTCTCTCCCAAAAAACTAAGTTCTTCTTTCACTTTATATAAGGTTTGTTTTCAGCAATGGTAACTGTGAGGTAAGTCATAGGCTTGTAGTTGGCCAAAGTTCCTTTCTGCACTAGACTGAGGTCGTCCGCTTTTTAGTTAGTTTCAGTTAATAATAGGGAAAAATCTGCACTGTAATTAAAAATCCAAAAAAACAAGGGAAATTAAAAAGCTCTCAAAAACTTATATCGAGGTGGGATTTACAAAATTAAAAGTTGATGGTCAATTGTCAGTGACCTGAACTAATTTAGACCAGTTTTGGATGTCAAGCCGTGAACTTGCTGTTCCTGAGCTAAAGTTCCATAATAACAGAGAAGAAGTGTGTACCATATATATAATAGCAATGTCAACTGTGACTAAACCTAAAGAAGTAAGGACTGCCTCAACCAGTCCCATATCTGTCAAAGCCAGGATACCAGTTGATCTTGTACAAGGAAGTTATGAGTAAGAGGGTTTTCTGGTTGTAGTGTTTATGTGCTCATAACTATATGCTGATATAATAGCCAAACTTAAAGCGTTATTGTAGGCTTTAAATTTTTTTTGAGGTAAGATGACCAGGGGATGGACAGTACCAATACAAAATAACAATCTAAATACAAACCAAACGGCCTAAATGAGTGGCAAAACATCAAAACAAAAAAGAAAACCTATCCAACCAGGTGTAGCAGTTGTGAACCGCTTAACTCACCATGGCGGAGGGGGAGGGGAGGGGGTATTAAACAGATTATTGATTTCTTCTTCACTAATGAAGAGATGGATTAAAGCTGAGAGCAAAGGGGTTGGGACATCTGCAGGATGCGGGTTGAGGAAAATGGAAAAGGGTTAGTTTTTTGTCAACAAGCTGGGTCTGGAGCACAGCCTCCAGGAATTCAGAAACATGGTGTTCCGCTTGTATGCGTGCATCAGGAAGCTGGGAAAATTTAGTTATATTGGCTCTGGTGATGCACGTGGTAGGGGAAAATTCTGCCAGTGCAACAACTTGCTTGACAGAAGAGGTGGCGGTTTCCTTAATCGTTCAATTTCCACCTTTACAACCTCAGGGAGATTGGCAGGGTAAAAGATTGTATGTAGTCCCTCATTAAATTGAGTGACTGATTGTGCCATGGCTTCATGGAGATGTCAGCTATCAGGAGAGGCTACAGCGGCTATAGAAAGTTGATGGTCACTCAAGAATAGGGTAGCGGGTTAGTTTAGGATTATAAAAAAGATTTTTATGGTATATAATCTTGGTTTCAAATAGTATATTAAGTTAATAAAGTTTAGTATATTTAAAGGATTTACATTTAATAAATTTTAATGAATTCAAAGCTTTACTAAAACAAAGCTTTATCTATCTATCCTCTTCACTCACTGAACATATGCAGGCTTAATTAATTTGTGGAAGTACTACTATTATTTATGTGAATTGCTCTGTAGATATTATTTACACATGATTTTATAAGCTATTAAAGTTGTTTAATTTAAATGCAGTGAAATTTGATATGTAATTAGGTTACTCAATCTTATTTCAATTAAGTTCTATTACTTAATTAATTGACCCAATCTCATCTCAAAAAAAGCTTTGGTATGCGATCATTTGATCTAACTTCAATATAATCTTCTTGATTTAAAACTATAGTTGTATCTCAGAAATTTCATCATTTTTAGAATTGGCCCTGAGAGTTACGGGCCTTTGGTCAGATTGGATGGCCAGATGGTGTTGATTGTAGATTGTAAATAGTGGATTAAGTAACTACATTGCTTGGCATCAGTGAAGGCATAACAAATCATAAGGTTGATGTACCAGAGAACCCATTTGAGAGCTTATTGGCATCTTTTTCATTATATGCCTTATTTATGTAAGTATGTTTTAAAGTACAGGTGTATAGTAAGTTGTAGCAAGGTTTATAGATGATTAAAATAGGTAAGCAATGGTAAATATTATGTTTACAAAGGAAACGCTAGAATATGAAATGCCCTGGAAGTAGATAGCAATAGGGGATGTCGCCTTTATAGAAATGAGGAGTAAAAAGTGAATTAGGTTGGTATCAGGCCTAAAACATATGAAATGGGATGTCATTTGCTATTCAAGGCATAAATAAACTTTTTGCAATTCATGGATGAAAATTACATAAGTCATTTTACTTCATAACTTTTATCAGAAGGGAAGCCCCAAAAGAATATATCATGGTTGGACAGATCTAAGGGAAGCTATATCCAATGGGTCCAAAGATATTGAGGTCACAAACTAGTCTGGCGGATTTATGAGGTATTCAGATCATAAGGGTCAGTGAGTCATGGACCCTTTGTAGTAACAAGATTGGTCAAAGTAGCATTTAATCTGGCTTGGATGGTCCATGGCATTATATTGGAATCTGTTTAATCTTATTAAATTGATCCATCCAGATATAATTGATTTTTATCTTAGTTTATAAAACTAATTTAAGCAATTATTGCCAAGGGTTAAAATGTGCTCTGGGTCCTACTAATGACTCCTTAACTGTAATACCTCCCTAAAGATACCCTATATATTTTCTTTAATTTAAGGAAATGAGAGGGTGGCAGGAATAGAGGGTATTTAATTGGAAAGGCGGTTATAAACGCTCATCTAACACATGGGAAAAGTAACTGTTTTATAAAGGAGATTGATTGATAGTTTTAGCATTTATGGGGTCTAAAAATGATTGATGAGATCCTTGAAGTGAGCTGGCCCTTATGACTTTCACTAATAAAAAACTATATTAAGCAGCAGCATTTCTTCTCCTAGATGATAAGATTCTTATTTATTTTTCTGATATTCTGCTTCATAGGTATAGAAACTTTTATATTTACTGATTAAAAGAGGTCTGGAAGATCTACATGTGTAAATATATAAATAAAATGTGCACCTCAAATGGGTATTCAGCTGATTTTGGCAACTAAAAATTCCAATTCCCCATTTCATGTCAAGCACCTTAAACAAAATTTTATATAACCTAGTGAATGGCTCTACTAAAAAAGCAAAACATTCTATACATTAAAAATTAGTTTATAAACGTTAAAGTTTGATAAAAAAATTAGATATATCTAAGTTCTCCTTACGTATTTTATCTATTCTACTAATGATAAAGGTAAACTTATCAAAAAAGTATGATTATAACTAGTTACCAATTACTTTAAATAGTAGGTGGAAGAGACTATGCTAATAACTTAAAACATATTATATGGCTAAAGTTTACTCAATTAAACATATTCCTGTATATATAAAGTCCTTTAATATTTATAATGCTACTTTGACTTTGCTTATTTTTTATGGCTAGTTTATAGCATCTGAACTACTTATTCACACATTTATATTGATGCAAATTGGAAATGCGCTTGAACTTTGGTAGTTGTTATTGATTACAATTGAATTAAATATAGTAGGAATATATATAGTATGGAACTTTTCTCTCTCGTTGCAATAACTTTTGCAACAACATTCAATTCAAGTCTGGTAAAAAGTTTGATAATCTCACCGAGGAGATTAGTTGATGCCCAGGTTGGGGAGCAGTTGGGCGAGTAAGGCCAAGGGCACAGGTGTTGGCCCCGCGGCATCCAAATTTTGCAAATGCCCCAGTGAACCCAGAGGAATAGATAAACTAAATAAAAAACTGGTGGTAACCATTTCCCCAGAAATTTTAGTTTGGCAAGTGCATTGCAACCAGTACATCAATATGCCACATTCTCAACCACTCTTGTCAGTGGAACACTGAGTGTGGGTATTCCTGGATATTCAGCAGATGGCGCTTTGGGAAAGGTTTTGTGGAGATGTACACACTCATTTTCTGAATGCGGTGTACGTCGCACCTCATTCCATGCCATGCTGTTGGCTGGATCTAGGCTTCAAGAGTAAGGAATTGGTGGATGAAGCCACAATGGTATGTGTTGTAGTAAACCTACCAGATGGTCAGCGGGTCTTTGAAACTAAGCGCATTCAATGGACAAAATTGAATCAAATTTTCGTCACTTTCAACTTTCTGCCCACTACAGTCAAACACGCCATACTTTAACAACACCTGAAGGCTGGGCTTGCCATATATGGCGAGATACAATCCTTCGAAATGCAACACTTTACACTAATGCCAAACCTGTGCACAGGCAAAGTGATTGCAGTCCTAACCTCAGCCAAGGGGATAGTGAAGGATCTAACTCAAATCCCCCAAAACGCTTTTGTCAACATTGAGGGGCATGCCACCCAACCTTTCAGGGTCACCGTGGACAGCGCACCTCCCATATGCACTTTCTGTAGCGCTTTTGGCCACAAGGCCCATACCTTCCCCATCAAGGAGGGCGTTACCCATCAAAAGTTTCCCTCAGATTCAATGGGCGGAGGCGAAGCACACTATGAACTGACCTCTGACACAAAGGCGGCCTTCCAGTGGGGAGCACAAGGCTGCTACATCCTAGTAAAACCTATATCCCCTCAAGAGCAAAAGAAGGCCAAACAGGCCCGCAAGGTGGCAGCCAAGGAGGTGGCCAAGACCGCTTCTGCTATACCGCCCTCCCAGCTACAGGAGGACATTGAGACTTTCGCGGTGGAAGCAGCTTGCAAATCCCTCAACTAATCAGATTGGGACGCCCAAGCTGATTGGGACACTCAAGCTGATCACTCGCTGGGCGAGTCAGTTTCACCTGACCAATGTGCCCAAACATCAATTGGGATCAAATTGGTTACCAAATTTCCCACTGATAATCCACTTTCAAGCGATGGTGCACTGCAAATGCACTCACCTCAAAAAGCTCGTCTTGCAGCGGGGAAAAAGTGAAAGCAAAAGCCAAAGTGAACCCAACTGCTAAAGCTACCCATACCATTGATTACACAGTAGCTTCACATACCCTGGGCGCCACCAAGTGCTGTGAAGAAAATGAGTAGGCTGAAGGGCTCAGGTGCCCTTCCCCTCACACCTAAGGTGTGATGGGGGGAGCCTTTACTTTAAGGACGTTGAACATTGCTGGACTCAAGGCCTCACCATCCCAGGCTAGGAAACTGAGTTTTTTACAACATAATTTACCTGTGGACATCCTGACCATTCAGGAGACCCATTGTCCGCGTGGTTCTAAGGATGCATGGAAATCCATGCTCCTCCCTTCCCTCTCCTTCTGGTCTGAGCACTGTGGGGTGCTAGTTCAAATGAACAGAAATTTTAACTTTTTATTGTCTGAATCCTTCCTTAGCGGCTGAGTCCTCATAGTCACTTTTTCGAGGGACAACAAAGTGCACATTATCGCCAACATTTATGCCCCCACCTGTGCACAAGAATGTAGGGAATTTTTCTCATCAGTCAATTCCATTCTGTTGCCTCCTGACCCTTTTGTCATTTGTGAGATAAACTGTTGGTTGAACCCATCCACAGACTGCTGGCCTTTATCACTTTCACCACCACAGGGACACGTAGAGCTCCGCGTTCTCAAGGCCACCCTAGGATTGGTCAACACTTTGCTATGTCATGCTCCGCTACTCAAAAACATGTCGCGCCCCCACATCCATAACAGCTAGTTAAGGTCCATGTCCTGCATTGACCTTATCCTTGCGCCGTTGGAATCTTGTACCCAAATTTCCCATTTCACCATGACAAAGATTGTTTTTCCAATCACAGGATGGTTTTAATATCCTTCCATTTATCCAACCCAGCAGCTCAGGCGCCAAGTTGGTGCAAAATTTGCCTGGCCAAAATTGTGTCGCTGATATTTTTCTTGTGGATGGAATCCGCGACCGTGGCTTCAGAGTTTACTGCAACGTTTTGTGCTGATCCAATATCCACTTGGTTTGCCTTCAAGGCGAACACAATCCGCCAGGCTCGCCACCTTTTCTCCTGCTGCTTACAATCTGCCTCGGTGGTCATTTCATGCGCTCTGGCAGAGTTGGCCCACCTGGAGTCCAACGTCCCAGCCTCGGGCTACAGCACAGCTTGGGGTTGCAAGTGGGCAGAAGTAGCCGCCCACCTTAACGCTCTAGAGAGATAATACAATCATCGGGTTTGTGTTCATTACAGAGCTAAACACATTACAGCGGGTGACACATGCTCTGCTTACTTTTTTCATAAAATCCTTCGCACCGCGCCAGAGCTTGGCCTGCACACAGGTGTGAAGTCCAGACAATTCCATAGCAGATATGCCAGCCAAAGTGGCAATCGAGATATAAAACTAATACTTCAAATTGTACCAATCTGAACCAATCCCATTGACTGAAATGGCAAATTTTTTTGATAGTGCACACATCCACACTGTTTTCCATTTCCATAGTTGATTAATTTAGTTACTTGGGATGAACTCTGGTCCGCCATCTGCAGTGCACCGTATAGGAAATACCCAGTCCCAGATGGCATTCCCTATGAGTTCTATAAGAAGTATTTCAAGGATTTATCCCCATTGCTGCTTGCCTCCCTTAAGCAGAGCCTTTTATAACGCGCCTCCTACCAGGAGGGTAAGAGGCCTACACCACTCCGCTATTCAAAAAAGGTGAAAAGCTTGACTTGGCCAACTGGCGCCCCATTTCTCTCACCAACAATGATATTAAACTTTTTACTAAGATCATGGCTAACCGTCTAGGGATTGTTGCCTCTGCTCTCATCTCCCTGAAACAATTTGGTTTCATACCCAGAAGGTCGATTTGGGACAACATACACACCGTAGCCAACGACTGTCAGTCCACAGCCTCTGGTGCACTTGTATTTTTAGACCAACAGAAGACCTATGATATAGTTAACTGGGATTACCTCAGGGCCTGCCTCCACCAATTCCGCCTACCCCCTCGCTTAATCAATTGGGTGATGCTGCTGACGGAATCCGCCACAATGGCTGTGCGTGGCCCTGACTTTCTCATGGATGTAGTCCGCCCTCAAAGGGGCCTACGCCAAGGGGACCCTCTTATTTCACTCTTGTATAACTTCAGCCTTGACCCAATTCTTCAAAATGTGAATGCCCGCCTTACTGGGGTCCATGTGCAAGGCCAAGCCCCGGTCAAAATGTTGGCATTTGCTGATGACTGTGTGATTGGGGTGTCTAACAATCATGATGCACGCACGCTTGAAGCTTTTATCCAAATTTACTCCAGGGTAAGCAATGCTTCACTCAACTCCTCCAAAACTGAAATTATTCTCCTTGGTTGGCACAAGCCAGCTGGGCCTCAGCGCCCAGTTCCCAATCCACCCCATCTACTAGCGCACGCGCTTGCTTACCCTGCCCTACCCAAACCGCCCCCACTTGTGCTCCCCTTTGTGCCGCGCCCCACCGTTGGGACAGTCCGCCATTTGGGGGTGTGGTTGGAGGCTGGCGGGTATGCCTAAAAGTGATGGAAAACCATATTCTGGACAACGAGATGAAACGCATCGCCTCCCTCAGAGCCCATCCTACTTCCCTTACCGGCAGGATTGTACTAGCCAACTCTATGCTACTCTCCAAAGTTTGGTTTGGGGCCCATGCCATCGCCTTCTCCCCAGATTTCATCAAGTCACTGTATGCCCTTCTGCAGGGGTGGCTTTGGTCAGGCCGCCAACCGCCAGTGCGACTGGAGGTCATGTTTGGCCCTCGCCATAGTGGAGGCATGGGCCTGCTCAACTTTGAGGCCCTTGCTGCAAGATCCTGGGCATCTGGATCACTGCTGTTACCATCCCTATTATTCCGGCCCAACACTGGTCCCATGCGGCCTGCTCCAACTTCTCCCATGCCCTAGGCCTCACCTACCCATCCCACACACACTATCTGTTGAAATATCTGGCTTCCCATCCTCTGGCAGCAGGCCCACATAGGACAGCACCCTACTTCAAAATTATCCTCCTCTCCATGTGGAGCACTGAGTGGAGGATTTTTATTGGTGGGTAGACATCCCAGAGGGGGTGCCCCTCTCCTCGGTTCACCCATGGAGTACAGGGACTTCCCATTCTTAACAGAGTGCTACCCACGAGGCCCCATACCTTGTCCAGAGTGGACTAACTGGACATGATGGACATCCCCTATCCCCTTGCTACCCAGAAATCCATTTGGAAGTACGCCCATCACCCTCTTCTAGCCTCATATCCGCTCCCATGTTTGGCGCTGCTTGAGATTGGTGTACCATACTGCCAAACGTTCTAACACTTTACATTCATCCTGTGCCATATGTGGCCAGTACAGAACGCTGTTTCATCACCTGGAGAAGTGCCCTACATTTAAAGCGATATGGCGTGAGGTACAACGTCTACTTTTCCAGGTTCAGGCACAGCCCTTCAGTCTGTCTAGGGACATATTTGCTTTATCAATGGCCTCCCCTCTCCCACCCTCCCTTCGTGCCTTGGTGGTCACAATCGCCATGTGGACTATCCACACGATTGTCGAGGATGCCATCTCAGGCTCCACCCCCACCCTCCAAGAAGCTGTCCGCCGGTTCCAGTCACACTTAGTGGACCACTTTTAAGTGTGGATGTTTGGATACCTCACCCACGTCGCCACCAGTTGGTCTCATCCTGGTTCCAGGTTTGGTTCATCAAATCAGACCCCTTCCTACAAACGTGCTCAATAGTAGTGCCTGCCCCTATACACGTGACCCCCCTCTCAGTATTGGCGTTCCTGCTGGCAACAGGAGGCAGCATTAGCTTCTCTGGGGTGCCGTCATCTTACATGTGTTTCGTTCTCTATGGTGTCTCATCAGTAGTGTCCGTCCCCTGGTTGGCCATCCCCACAATAAATTTAAATCTAAAAGGAATATATATAGTATGCTAGAACAGTAAAGTATTACCTAAATAATAGATTTGAAATTAAATTTTAGAATATTGTAAAATTAATTTAGTGACATATTCTATATTAGTTACTATTATAAGGCTATGCCTTAATATTGCTGGGACTTTTTTAGAGATCTTTTGAAAAGGTGAGGCTGGCTTATTACATTTAACAAATAGAAAGTTTGACTTGAAAGAGGTCTAAGTCAACGTGGAATATCTGCTCTAAAGTAAAGACATAAATTACTTTTTTAATTTCAAACGGTAGGAGTTAGCCAAAATTTCTATCTAGACAAAAAAACCTAAATAACCCAAAACCAGAGTAAAAAATGAATTTTATATAGAAATTACAGAAAAATAATAAAATTATCCTACTTTGTGAGATGATTTCAATTATTCTATGACAAGTCATTCCTATCTTTCGTTTTATTAAATCTACTTTTCTGAACCTTCAGGTAAGTCATATTTCTATCACATAAAGATAATTTCATAATTATAAGTTTGGACTACTTTTCTTTCTCGTTGCAAACACTTTTGCAACCCATTCAATTCAAGACTAAATCTAGTTTGAAAATCTCATAGAGGGGATTAGTCTGCGCCCATGTCTGGGAGCAGTTGGGCAAGCAAGGCAAGAGGAGCAGGCGGAAGGCCCACAGCCTCTAACGTTTGAAAACGCCCCGGAGAATCCAGCGGAATAGAAAAAAATCTAAAAAAACTGGCGGTCACAATTTCCCTGGAGATACTCGTGTGGCAAGCATGATGTAACTAGTACATCAACATGCCACATTCCCAGCCACTTTCGTCGGTGGAATTCAGAGTCCGTGTGTATCTGGACATCCAAAAAACGGCCCTATGGGAAAATTTTGTGAAGATGTACACAAAATTTTCCCATCCGCGGTGTACGTTGCACCTCACTCCATGTTGCGCGGTTGGCTGGACCTAGGTTTCAAAAACAAAATAGCAGCAGATGAGGCTGCAGTGGTGTGCATAGTGGTTGACCTCCCCGAAGGGCAATGGGTTGTCAAAACTAAACGCACCAGATGGACAAAATCAAACCAAATTTTCCTCACGTTTGACTTTTTGCCTACTATGGTAAAACGTGACATTTTGGAGCAACACCTGAAAGATGGTCTCACCATATATGGCGAAATACAATCTTTCAAAATGCAACATTTCACGCTGATGCCACACCTGTACACCGGCAAAGCCATCACAGTTCTGACCCCAACTAAGGAGATCGCGAAGGACCTAACCCAGATCCCGCACTCCACCTTTATTGACATCACAGGGCACACCACCCACCCATTCTGGGTAACCGTGGACAGCGCTGCCCCCATTTGCACCCACTGTGACGCGTTCAGCCATAAGGCGCATGCATGCCCCATCAAAGAGGGCGTCACATTCCAAGAGCACCCCTCGGCGGCCATGGCCAGTGGAGAGGCGCACTACGAACCAACCGCAAGCACCAAGGAGGCTTTTCCGTGGGGAGCACAAGGCTGCTACCTATTGGTAAAGCCCATCTCCCCGCAGGAGCAGAAGAAGTCCAAGCAGGCCCATAGGACCGCGGCCAAGGAAGCGGCCAAGGCCACCACCACCATCCCACACTCACAATGCCAGGAGGACATGGAGACCTTCGCGGCGGAAGCAACTCAGGAATCCATCACCCAATCAGATTGGGAGGCCCATGCCGAATGGGCCACTCAATCTGAGGATCTGATGGGAGATTCGATCTCACCCAATTGCTGTACCCAAGCCCCAGTCAAAACAGACTTGGGAACTATCCCAACCAAAAAAAAATTTTGCCCCACTTGACAGTGCACCAAACTTATCCACACCGCAAAAATTCGTCCAACGTTGGGAAAACAAAAAGCAAAGGCCAAAGCCAATGCGACTCTTTCCACAAAAATTAACAAAAACCCTGATAGTGTTGCTGCTAATACCCACACTGCTGTGAAAGCCCATGGGGACCTGGAAGAGGCTGGTGGGCCCGGGGGGCCCACCCCTTGCACCTAAGGTATGATGGGGGAAACCTTCACTCTGGGGATGCTGAATATTGCCGGACTCAAGGCCTCCCCATCCCAGGCTAGGAAACTGAGTTTTTACAAAACAATTTACCCGTGGATATCCTGGCCATCCAGGAAACCCACTGTCCATGAGGTTCCGAGGAAGCTCGGAAAACAATGCTCCTACCATCCCTATCCTTTTGGTCAAAGCACTGTGGGGTGCTAATTCAGAAAAACAATTTTTTAAAATTTATATCATCAGAAACATTCCTAAATGGCCAAGTGCTCGTTGTCACCTTCTCATAGGCCGATGTTGCACACACAATCATCAACATTTATGCCCCAAACGGTGCACAAGAGCGTCAGGAATTTTTCTCGTCGTACAAATCCCTCCCACTACCCCCTGATTCTTTCCTAATTGGTGACATGAACTGTTGGCTAACCTCACCAACAGACCGGTGGCCACCCTCACCCCACGCCCCACAGGGTCACGTAGAACTACGCGTTCTAAAAGCCACCCTTGGGTTAATGGATGCGCTGCTGCGACATGCCCCACTGCTCAAAAACATGACGCGTCCCCACGTCCACAATGGCCAATTAAGGTCCATGACCCACATTGACCTTATTCTAGCGCTGGCGAAATTCCAACCCCACATCTCCCACTTCAAAACAATGAAAATGGAATTCTCTGACCACTGACTGGTCTCAATAACATACCACTTACCCGTCACAGTTGCAAAGCCCCCACATTGGTGCAAAATCCGCCCCCCAGAGCTCGCGTCACCAGAATTTTCCACGTGGGTGGAAGAGGCAACTTTGGCAAAATCGTTTGTTGCACCGTTTTGCGCGGACCCCATTTCCACATGGGCAACTTTCAAAGAAGACACCATCCGCCACTATCGCCATCTCTCATCCAGACGCTCACGAGCCACATTGGCAGTTATATTGCGCGCGCTGGCGGAATTGGCCCACTTGGAGTCCAACATTCCAGCCTCAGGATATAGCCCTGCATGGGGCCAGAAGTGGGCGGAGGCAGCCGCCCACCTCAACGCACTTGAAAGGCAACACAAACATCAGGTTTGTGTCCAATACAGGGCCACACGCATCACTAAAGGTGACAAGTGCATCGCATACTTCTTCAAAAAAATTTTGCACCAGGCCAGAGTGTGGCTTGCACACAGGTGTGAAGATTGGATAATTCTATTGTGGACACACCGGCCGAAGTGGCAATCAAAATGCAAAGATATTAATCTGAGTTATACTGAGCCAAACCAATTCAGCTGGCTGAAATGCGGAATTTCTCAACCAAGCTCATATCTGCACCATTTTCTGATACCCGGAAATAATGAATTCAATTACTCCAAACAAATTATGGACTACCATTTGCGGTGCGCCAAACCAAAAATGCCCAGGCCCAGATGGCATTCCATATGAGTTCTACAAAAAATATTTTAAATATATATCACCATTGCTGCTGGCCTCACTCAACCAAAGCCTGTTGGAAACGTGCCTCCTACCAGGAGGACATGAGGCCTTTACGGTCACACTCTTCAAGAAAGGGGATAGGCTAGACTTAGCCAACTGGCGCCCCATTTCCCTAACAAACACAGACACCAAAATTTTAACAAAAATCATGGCTAACCGTTTAGGGACTGTAGCATCTGCAACCATCTCCCCAGAACAATTTTCATCCCCAGAAGGTCAATTTGGGACAATGTGCACTCTGTGGCTAATGCAAACAGTCTACAGCCTCTGGGGCACTAGTATTCTTGGACCAACAGAAGGCATATGATAGAGTAAACTGGGAATACCTTAGGGCCAGCCTTCATCAATTCCGCTTACCCCCTTGCTTTATCAACTGGGTAATGCTGTCACGGAATCTGCAACAATGGCAGTGCGTGGCCCTGGCTTACTAACGGAAGTAGTCCGTCCTCAAAGGGGCCTGTGACAAGGGGACCCCCTGAGCCCACTCTTATACAACTTCAGCCTTGACCCACTACTGCGAAATGTGAATGCCCAACTCACTGGGGTCCATGTGCCAGGCCAAACCCCAGTCAATATGATGGCATTTGCAGATGATTGCGTGGTGGGGGTGTCTAATAACAAAGATGCACGCGCTCTTGAAGCCCTCATCCAGGAATATTCCCGGGTAAGCAACGCGGCACTGAACGCCTCCAAAACCGAAATCATCCTCCTTGGTCAGTTTCAGAACTGCTGGGCCCCAGCAAGTAGTTCCCAACCTGGCCATCTGCTCGCCCACGTCCACGCCTTACTAACTCAAAACACACCGCTCCACTGGTGCTCCCCTTTGTGCCACGTCCTACCATAGGACTGGTACGCCATCTGGGCGTGTGGTTGGAGGCAGGTGGATACGCGTCAGCAGTAATGGAGTGCCATATACTGGACAACGTGATGAAGCGAATCGCCTCTCTCAGAGCCCACCCTACTACCCTCATTGGCAGGGTTGTTCTTGCCAACTCTATGCTCCTATCCAAAATCTGGTTCGGAGCCCACGCCATCCCCCTTCTCCCCAAGCTTCTTCAAATCCCTGTACGCTTTGCTACAAGGTTGGCTTTGGTCAGGCCGCCCTCCACCAGTACGGCTAGAGGTCATGTTGGCCCTCATCATCATGGTGGCATGGGCCTACTTGACTTCAAAGCCTATGCCGCCAAGATCCTGGGCACCTGGATTGCGGACGTCACTGCTCCTACACTCCCATCCCAACACTGGTCCCGCGCAGCCCGCTCCAACTTCTCCTGAGCCTTGGGCCTCAACAATCCATCAAACCCCCACTCCCTGATGAAATACCTCGCATCACACACATCAGCCACAGGTCCTCACGGGACCAAAACCCACTACAAACGGATCCTACTCTCCATGCAAAGCGCAGAGTGGAGAATTCGTATTAGTGGACATACAACCTGAAGAGACCGCCCCTCTCCTCAGTTCACACAAGAGGTACAGGGGCTACCCATCCATGATGGCGTGATCCCCATTCGACCCCAAGTCCTATCCAGGGTGGACTACCTGGACATGATGGACATCCCTTATTCCACTGAGACCTAAAAGACTATCTGGAAATATGCACACCATCCTCTGTTGCAACCTCAAGTCCGCTCCCATGTGTGGCGCTGCCTGAGGTGGGCGTATCGTACAGCTGAGCGATCTAATGCTTTACACTCATCCTGTGTCGTGTGTGGCCAGTATGGAACGCTGTTTCACCGCCTGGAGAAGTGCCCCACCTCTAAAGTAATATGGCGCGAAGTCCAACGTCTGCTAGGCAGGATCAAACACATCCCTTCAGTCTGTCAAGAGATATGTTTGCTTCATCAATGGCCTCCCCCTCCCACCCTCCCTCCGTGCTCTGGTGGTTGCAATTGCCATGTGGACTATCCACACGATTGTCTTGGATGCCATCGCTGGATCCATCCCCACCCTCCCTGAAGCTGTCCACAGATTCCAGTCTCATTTGGTGGATCACTTTCAAATGTGGATGTTTGGATATCTCCCACCGCGTCGCTGACAGCTGGTCTCCTCCTGGTTCCCAGTCTGGTTCATCAAATCAGATTCCTTCCTCCACACGTGCTCAATAGTGGCTACGTCCCCTACACACGTTCCCTCCCCTTCCCATAAGTGGCATTCCCGCTGGCAACAAGAGATAGCATCGCTTCTCTGGGGTGCCTCCAGCCCCCCACACACACACACACACACACACACACACACACACACACACACACACACACACACACACACACCTGGTACTAAGTTTTGTCTCGTCTGAGTCATATTTGGAATTGTCCGTCCCATGGTCGGCCTTCCCCATAATAAATTCAAATAATTATAAGTTTGGGTAAAGCTTCCCAAAACTTCTACATAGAATAGACAATATACTGATCTGATAACATTTAAACTTAATAATAGTTTATCATATTGGGACGCCTAAAACAGTTATGCTTTAAAGGATCATAAGAAGATAGGAAACAGGCAACCTGGTTAAAAGAAGGTGTAACTTTAAATCTCAGAATACGCAGGTAAAATTCATAAATTAGTTAAAGTTGTTATACTTATACATTACTTTATTACAGATAGATGATATTAAAAAGAAATTTTTAACCTAATAAAAACTTTCTGTCTTTTTAAATTTATATGATCTGTTAATGATAAAGTTAATAAGAGATAAAGATACAAAAACAGATATAAAAAGTAGAAATAATCCATGTATTTAAAGTAAGATTTCACTAGTTTCATAAGATATTCTTTAAGTAGTTGATTACTACTCATTTTTATTGCAGACTTGTTTAAGGCTTTCCACAGAAGGCAATAAGCCAAATGTACCAGATTTTTTACATAAAAAACCTAATACCATATTGCTAAGTGGGTTGTATGTTGAGAGGATTAGGCTCTTGTGTAAAGAAATTTCTCAGCTACAATGGAAAGATAGCAAATATTAGTACAGTTAAGTTCTCCCATGCCTCCACCCTTTTCTTAAGTGTCACCCAATATCCCATATCCATCTCATTTTTTGTAGTAAAATCTTTCTGGTTTTGCTTAATATAGATCTCTATTTTCAAAAGTTAACACGACTTTCGCACTTCCTCAATAGTAATTAATGAGTCTACAATTTATATGTCATTCAAGCATTGGAATTCCAAAGATAGAAAGCATATTAATTTTGAAAAATTTTCAATGAAGCTTTGAATACCAAATTAAGAAGCAGCCAATCATGGCGTACCTGATCATTCCATTCACAACTCTCATAATGATCTTGCAACTCCAACTCTTTAATATGCACAAACTTAAGGACATTCTATAATTCAGAGAAGATGCCACACTGTTGCTGTATGCATGAATAGCATAGTTGCCTAATCAGAACATTCCCTTTATATAGTACAGTGCTTTCATTAGGCAGAGGTAAAAACCTGTTTTTCTCTTTCCCTTCCCCAAATTTTTTTAGTAAAGATATTGGCTTTCTTTTTAATTTTCAATTAAAAACACTTTTATGCATCAATGCACGTATTGTGACCAACCTGCACCTGATAAAGTGGTCAATACATCATTGGATAGAAGGTCTCAGGACCATTGCATTCTTAGTGCTTGGGTACTTGGATAATTCAACAGGAACTGCAAGTTTGCATTCAAAGTTAACTGGGTCTTCCATTTTTAAAATCTTTGTTATTGTTTTGGCTAACCATTTTATATTATTATTATTATATAATCTTATGATTATACTAATATGTAGATACAAGAGTTTGATGAATTATTATAAAGGAGTGAGCATGAGGCCCACAACTTTATATATAGTTTTTAAAAAACAGATCAAAAAATTGGTAATAAATCCGCCAGAGCCCTTCACTTATGATGATTTTTCGTTGGTCAATCAAGTTCAAATTTCCCATTAGCGCAATCTCAATTTCTTATCCATTAATTACCAACACCATGGCCTTGGTGTCCTTATTAACCTTTAAATTATTTCAATACTCCTTTGCCTCACGCCTGTGTAAAGTAGTGAATAATAGTGTCCTATTGTGAGTAAAGCCATCTTCCAATATTTTCATTGGCATTTGGCATAGTGACTTTTATAGAAAATATTCAAGCCTAAGCATTTGTTTTCTTGATCTAAATTGGATATCAGGTCTCGAGTATTCCTGTCACAAGTTCAGCTTGGTAGTCATAAATTGCACCAATAGGATCTTGGTAAATAAAATGAGCTATCTGAAAAGGGTGGCGAGGTAGGAGGGGGATCTTTTACCATATGAGCTACGTTCAGTTGACCCAAAAGAAAGCTAGAAAGAGTGAGCCTGTTAGCCACTGGAAGTGTAGATACTATGGTGTGCTCATTTCTTTGCTAAAATAAAACCCATTATTGATAAAACTGGTTTTTTATCTTTGTTTACCCCAATTTATATCCTCAAACAATACCTGGGTATTTTATGTGTTAGTACCTGTGCAGTTGGAATAAGATGCACTAGAGCCCATTCCAAAATTTTTTTTCTCACTACAGGGGCACAGTATTTGGTTCTCTGAGCAGAGTTTTATTTATGAATTTTGATACTCCAAGCGAAAGCTATCCTATGGTGAAGGTAATGCAAACAGTGGTTGCTGAAGTGTTCACGTAAGTGGCCCAGATATTAGACCTCCAAAATTAGTCAGATGTGATAAAACTTAAATTCTACATTAATCAATTGGCTAAATTCATAATGGGACATTATTGCCAAGTAAAAAAAAATAAAATAAAATATGCATGTTCATCAACGCCAGCTTGACGGCCTTAATACTGAAATGAGTGGAGAAGTTCACTCCAAAATTAAATATCTCAAGAATTCGATTCCTTATGTCTGAAGTGGATATCCCAGGCCCAAAAAAGAAGGTCTCTGGTGAGCAAGGATGTCACTTTAAAAGTGTATTTTAGGGTGCTAACCAAATGATTATTAATATTAATTTCAAAGTGCAAACAGAATTCCAACATTTTTCTGAGATGATAAATCAAATAAAGTGTAGATGCATACTAGTTTTTGTAAGTGCAGACAAGGTCAGGTTGCTTTGGAAACCCTTCCGCTTCAACCTGATTGTGTAGGCAATGAGACTCCAGTTATGGGTAGTATGCCTGTTGTTTACATCTATTATGGTTGGGGAGCATCCAAACATCCCAATACTATGGCAGCTTCAGACTGACCTATACCTATTCCTCATCTTTGTAACATGGGCAGTCATATAGGGACAACAAAGGCTGTTACCCCAGCAACCATGAAATTCAATTACAGGTTCATTCTGTTAACTTACAAAAAAATCGGTAAGAAGGCAAAAGTGCATAATTTTCTCAGTTTATTTGAAATTAGTATGCGTGGAGCAGCTGACACAGCTAAGTTGGCAGCAGTAATGAACTCTCGGGACTTTTAATTTCCAAAGTCAGTTATGCTAAAGCTGATAAAAGCCAATGTGCCCTATAATAATGCCAGATAACTTCTTATCAAGGAGTTTGGCAGTGCTGAAAGGGTCATCATTCTAGAGATGTAATGTCTCAACATCTCTTTTAATAAAGATGAGCTTTTATAAGTATTTGCATTTCGCTTTTCTGGATGCTCAGACGCTATCAGTGGCTGACGTTATAAATGATTTTGATGCCCAGATTTCTCTTCGCCACACAGTTGAGCCCTATAGGGGTTTTTATAGGGTGTTAATACCAGTTTTGAACGAGGAGCTTGATATAACTCAAGCGATGAATTATCTATGTGTCCAGATTTGGGCTCCAATTGAAAAACCCATCGTAAAATACTGCCTTGCTCTTGATATTGAGCCTCGTCAGGCAAAAATTGAGAATTCATGGTGATAGAAGTGGTCACTGGTGCGTAACTCAGAGAGCCCCTGTAGTGAGCACCAGTCTGGAAGTTTTGAATTACACTTCCAATGGGGCAGGTTGTATCTTGAAGTTACACTGGGCGGATTCTCCAAAAATGCAATGAAGTAAATAAAAAAATACAGGTTAAACTCGACCTAATCTTTATTTTCAAAAAAATGGAAAAATTTATGGGCTTTTTTACATTTTATAATCTATCAGAGTGAATTAATCTCTGCGCGATCAAATCTTCAATCAGTTGATCAAAATCTAATTGATCATCAACTTTGATAGACTGCGATAAATTGCTTGCTCCTTCTGATGATGTTGGGGGAATTGAGGAAGGGGATTTTTTGGAGATATGCGAAATCAGTGAGATCCTGGCACTATGCCAATACAAAATCACTTTTGAGGCGCCTACTTAAAGTCCTCATAAGCCTCATGACCCTTCCATTTGGGCTAACATGCCCGCTAGAGAGTCAGAAAGGCTTTATGGCCCTTGTTCCTTCAGGCCTGAAATTGATCATATTACTTGTTATATTTTCATGGCTCTGGACTATTATGCAAAACATTGTCCCAATTTAAGCCCTAAGTTTAAGGTTATTTGATGAAACCTGGTAATAAGGCGACTTGGGAAAGTAGGGTGGAGTAGAACTGGCATTTACTACTTCTGCCGCCTTTATAAAAATCCCTGGTAAGAAAAAAAATCTTCAGTACCACCTGTCATCAAATCAAGGCTCACAGGTGCCAGGCCACTTTCTCCATTTCATCTTGTTAATGTGGATAAGATATTGGTGGGTACCAATAGCACGCTGACAGATTGTAAGGCAGAGTTGGTATATAAAGGAGTACCAAAACCTTATGTTCATCAGCTATTAATTTAAATTTTAAATTTATTGCGGGGAAGGCCGACCATGGGACAGACACTTCCAAATATGACTCAGACGAGACAAAATTTAGTACCAGGGGAGGCACCCCAGAGAAGCGATGCTATCTCTTGTTGCCAGCGGGAACGCCACTTATGGGAAGGGGGGAGGGAACGTGTGTAGGGGACGTAGCCACTATTGAGCATGTGTGGAGGAAGGGGTCTGATTTGATGAACCAGACTGGGAACCAGGAGGAGACCAGCTGTCAGCGACGCGGTGGGAGATATCCAAACATCCACATTTGAAAGTGATCCACCAAATGAGACTGGAATCTGTGGACAGCTTCAGGGAGGGTGGGGATGGATCCAGCGATGGCATCCAAGACAATCGTGTGGATAGTCCACATGGCAATTCCCCCGCGCGCGCGCGCGCGCGCGCGCGCGCGCGCGCGCGCGCGCGCGCGCGCGCGCGCGCGCGCGCGCGCGCGCGCGCGCGCGCGCGCGCGCGCGCGCGCGCGCGCGCGCGCGCGCGCGCGCGCGCGCGCGCGCGCGCGCGCGCGCGCGCGCGCGCGCGCGCGCGCGCGCAACCACCAGAGCACGCGAGGGAGGGTGGGAGGGGGAGGCCATTGATGAAGCAAACATATCTCTTGACAGACTGAAGGGATGTGTTTGATCCTGGCCTAGCAGACGTTGGACTTCGCGCCATATTACTTTAGAGGTGGGGCACTTCTCCAGGCGGTGAAACAGCGTTCCATACTGGCCACACACGACACAGGATGAGTGTAAAGCATTAGAGCGCTCAGCTGTACGATACAGCCGCCTCGGGCAGCGCCACACATGGGAGCGGACTTGAGGTTGCAACAGAGGATGGTGTGCATATTTCCAGATAGTCTTTTGGGTCTCAGTGGAATAAGGGATGTCCATCATGTCCAGGTAGTCCACCCTGGATAGGACTTGGGGTCGAATGGGGATCACGCCATCATGGATGGGTAGCCCCTGTACCTCTTGTGTGAACTGAGGAGAGGGGCGGCCTCTTTGGGTTGTATGTCCACTAATACGAATTCTCCACTCTGCGCTTCGCATGGAGAGTAGGATTCGTTTGTAGTGGGTTTTGGTCCCATGAGGACCTTTGGCTGATGTGTGTGATGCGAGGTATTTCATCAGGGAGTGGGGGTTTGATGGATTGTTGAGGCCCAAGGCTCAGGAGAAGTTGGAGCGGGCTGCGCGGGACCAGTGTTGGGATGGGAGTGTAGGAGCAGTGACGGCCGCAATCCAGGTGCCCAGGATCTTGGCGGCATGGGCTTTGAAGTCAAGTAGGCCCATGCCACCATGATGATGAGGGCCACACATGACCTCTAGCCGTACTGGTGGAGGGCGGCCTGACCAAAGCCAACCTTGTAGCAAAGCATACAGGGATTTGAAGAAGCTTGGGGAGAAGGGGATGGCGTGGGCTCCGAACCAGACTTTGGATAGGAGCATAGAGTTGGCAAGAACAACCCTGCCAGTGAGGGTAGTAGGGTGGGCTCTGAGAGAGGCGATTCGCTTCATCACGTTGTCCAGTATATGGCACTCCATTACTGCTGACGCGTATCCACCTGCCTCCAACCACACGCCCAGATGGCGTACCAGTCCTATGGTAGGACGTGGCACAAAGGGGAGCACCAGTGGAGCGGTGTGTTTTGAGTTAGTAAGGCGTGGACGTGGGCGAGCAGATGGCCAGGTTGGGAACTACTTGCTGGGGCCCAGCAGTTCTGAAACTGACCAAGGAGGATGATTTCGGTTTTGGAGGCGTTCAGTGCCGCGTTGCTTACCCGGGAATATTCCTGGATGAGGGCTTCAAGCGCGCGTGCATCTTTGTTATTAGACACCCCCACCACGCAATCATCTGCAAATGCCATCATCTTGACTGGGGTTTGGCCTGGCACATGAACCCCAGTGAGTTGGGCATTCACATTTCGCAGTAGTGAGTCAAGGCTGAAGTTGTATAAGAGTGGGCTCAGGGGTCCCCTTGTCACAGGCCCCTTTGAGGACGGACTACTTCTGTTAGGAAACCTGGGCCGCGCACTGCCATTGTTGCAGATTCCGTGAGCAGCATCACCCAGTTAATGAAGCGGGGAGGTAGGTGGAATTGTTGGAGGCAGGCTCTAAGGTATTCCCAGTTTACTCTATCATAGGCCTTTTGTTGGTCCAAGAATACAAGTGCCCCAGAGGCTGTGGACTGACACACATTAGCCACAGAGTGCACGTTATCCCAAATTGACCTTCTGGGGATGAAAATTGTTCTGGGGAGATGGTTGCAGATGCTACAGTCCCTAAACGGTTAGCCATGATTTTTGTTAAAATTTTGGTGTCTGTGTTTGTTAGGGAAATGGGGCGCCAGTTGGCTAAGTCTAGCCTATCCCCTTTCTTGAAGAGTGTGACCGTAAAGGCCTCATGTCCTCCTGGTAGGAGGCACGTTTCCAACAGGCTTTGGTTGAGTGAGGCCAGCAGCAATGGTGATATATATTTAAAATATTTTTTGTAGAACTCATATGGAATGCCATCTGGGCCTGGGCATTTTTGGTTTGGCGCACCGCAAATGGTAGTCCATAATTTGTTTGGAGTAATTGAATTCATTATTTCCGGGTATCAGAAAATGGTGCAGATATGAGCTTGGTCGAGAAATTCCGCCATTTCAGCCAGCTGAATTGGTTTGGCTCAGTATAACTCAGAGTAATATCTTTGCATTTTGATTGCCACTTCGGCCAGTGTGTCCACAATAGAATTATCCGATCTTCACACCTGTGTGCAGGCCACACTCTGGCGTGGTGCAAAATTTTTTTGAAGAAGTATGCGATGCACTTGTCACCTTTAGTGATGCGTGTGGCCCTGTATTGGACACAAACCTGATGTTTGTGTTGCCTTTTAAGTGCGTTGAGGTGGGCGGCTGCCTCCACCCACTTCTGGCTTTATGCAGGGCTATATCCTGAGGCTGGAATGTTGGACTCCAAGTGGGACAATTCTGCCAGCGTGCACAATATAACTGCTGATGTGGCTTGTGAGCATCTGGATGAGAGATGGCGATAGTGGCGGATGGTGTCTTCTTTGAAAGTTGCCCATTTGGAAATGGGGTCCATGCAAAATGGTGCAACAAACGATTTTGCCAAAGTTGCCTCTTCCACCCACGTGGAAAATCCTGGCGACGCGAGCTCTGGGGGGCGGATTTTGCACCAATGTGGGGCCTTTGCAACTGTGACGGGTAAGTGGTATGTTATCGAGACCAGTTGGTGGTCAGAGAATTCCATTTTCGTTGTTTTAAAGTGGGAGATGTGGGGTTGGAATTTCGCCGGCGCTAGAATAAGGTCAATGTGGGTCATGGACCTTAATTGGCCATTGTGGACGTGGGGACGCGTCATGTTTTTGAGCAGTGGGGCATGTCGCAGCAGCGCATCCATTAACCCAAGGGTGGCTTTTAGAACGCGTAGTTCTACGTGACCCTGTGGTTCATGGGGGTGAGGGTGGCCACCGGTCTGTTGGTGAGGTTAGCCAACAGTTCATGTCGCCAATTAGGAAAGAATCAGGGGGTAGCGGGAGGGATTTGACTGACAAGAAAAATTCCTGACGCTCTTGTGCACCGTTTGGGGCGTAAATATTGACGATTGTGTGTGCAACATCAGCCTATGAGAAGGTGACAACGAGCACTTGGCCATTTAGGAATGTTTCTGATGATATAAATTTTAAAAAATTGTTTTCCAAATTAGCACCCCACAGTGCTTTGACCAAAAGGATAGGGATGGTAGGAGCATTGTTTTCCAAGCTTCCTCAGAACCTCGTGGACAGTGAATTTCCTGGATGGCCAGGATATCCACAGGTAAATTGTTTTGTAAAAAACTCAGTTTCCTAGCCCAGGACGGGGAGGCCTTGAGTCCGGCGATATTCAGCATCCCTAGAGTGAAGGTTTCCCCCATCGCACCTTAGGTGTGAGGGGTGGGCCCCGGGCCCACCAGCCTCTTCCAGGTCCCCATGGGCTTTCACAGCAGCGCGGGTATTAGCAGCAACGCTATTGGGGTTTTTGTTAATTTTTGTGGAAAGAGTCGCGTTGGCTTTGGCCTTCATTTTTTGTTTTCCCGACGTCGGACAAATTTTTGTGGTGCAGATAAGTTCAGTGCACCATCAAGTGGGGCAAAAAAAAATTTTTGGTTGGGATAGGTCCCAAGTCAGTTATGACCGGGGCTTGGGTGCAGCGATTGGGTGAGATCAAATCTCCCATCGGATCCTCGGATTGAGTGGCCCATTCAGCATGGGCCTCCCAATCTGATTGGGTGATGGATTCCTGAGTTGCTTCTGCCGCGAAGGTCTCCATGTCCTCCTGGCGTTGTGAGTGTGGGATGGTGGTGGTGGCCTTGGCTGCTTCCTTGGCCGCGGTCCTATGGGCCTGCTTGGCCTTCTTCCACTCCTGCGGGGAGATGGGCTTTACCAATAGGTAGCAGCCTTGTGCTCCCCACGGGAAGGCCTCCTTAGTGCTTGTGGTTGGTTCGTAGTACACCTCTCCGCTGGCCATGGCCGCCGAGGGGTGCTCTTGGAATGTGACGCCCTCTTTGATGGGGCACACATGCGCCTTATGGCCGAACACATCACAGTGGGTGCAAATGGGGGCGCGCTGTCCACGGTTACCCAGAATGGGTGGGTGGTGTGCCCTGTGATGTCAATAAAGGTGGAGTGCGGGATCTGGGTTAGGTCCTTCGCGATCTCCTTAGTTGGGGTCAGAACTGTGATGGCTTTGCCGGTGTACAGGTGTGGCATCAGCGTGAAATGTTGCATTTTGAAAGATTGTATTTCGCCATATATGGTGAGACCATCTTTCAGGTGTTGCTCCAAAATGTCACGTTTTACCATAGTAGGCAAAAAGTCAAACGTGAGGAAAATTTGATTTGATTTTATCCATCTGGTGCATTTAGTTTTGACGACCTGTTGCCCTTCGGGGAGGTCGACTACTATGTGCACCGCTGCAGCCTCGTCTGCTGCTATTTTGCTTTCAAAAAACCTAGGTCCAGCCAACCGCGTGACATGGAGTGAGGTGCAACGTACACCGTGGATGGGAAAATTTTGTGTACATCTTCACAAAATTTTTCCCATAGGGCCGTTTTTTGGATGTCCAGATACACATGGACTCCAAATTCCACTGACAAAAGTGGCTGGGAATATGGCGTGTTGATGTACTGGTTGCATCATGCTTGCCACGTGAGTATCTCTGGGGAAATTGTGACCGCCAGTTTTTTTAGATTTTTTTTCTATTCCACCAGATTCTCCAGGGCGTTTTCAAACGTTAGAGGCCACGGGCCTTCCGCCTGCTCCTCTTGCCTTGCTTGCCCAACTGCTCCCAGACATGGGCGCAGACTAATCCCCTCTATGAGATTATCAAACTAGATTTAGTCTTGAATTGAATGGGTTGCAAAAGTGTTTGCAACGAGAAAGAAAGTTTTATCAGCTATTAATTTAAGAGCTTCAAGTTTTCTCTAGTGATATCCCTCAGTTGGATAAGTCCATGGGGATATATCTCTTAAGAGTTTGACAGAGTCCAGTCCTCAGCTATTTCTTAATATTCAAACTTTTTGAGTCAAGTGGACACTCTGAAAGTCCTTACAAAAGATTCAGTGGATGATAGTTTCTCAGAATGCACTTATATTAATATATAAGTAAATTAGCTTAATGTCTGCTCCATTGTTGACAGGGTGACCACCAATCAATTTTTTATCAACTGACTGGTAAAGAGATTTGGCCTTGCTATTGAAATAGATCATTAGAAAATCTATGGTACTGCGCACCACAGACTATAACTTCTGAAGGAGAGTACAGAACATTACAAATGCAATTTGGCTCACTGGCTTTATCCTCAACATGCATTTTATTTTCCCTAATCACAATTATGACTTTTTATTATAACTCATTTTTGAGAACACCTGGATTCATATAAGTTTTGAAAGAAAATAATTAGGAGATCCATGGGCAAACCCTTCCATTATTTTATAATTTAAAGGATGAGGCCCCAAAACCTCAAGCTAAGGGTTTGTCAATCTAGTGTTTAAAAATGGTATTATGCCTGTAGTTCATCAGCGTATCAAGGCCCGTAAATGGTGGTTTTCAACCAGATTGAGGAATCTGAACATATTCCGCAACATGCATATAATGACTTAACCATTCCAGCGGGTCTCCAAATAAAAATGGGGACCAAAATTAGTCTGGAAAATTCCACAAGGATTGTTTGGCAAAGTTGTTGCGCCATATTGTCATTCTAAGTTTGAAACTATCACCACGCCTGTGATTATGTCGCTTTTAGTCCATATTTTACCTGTTGAAGAGGTATCCCATATCCATGATTTTGGAGATCTGGATGAAATGGGGCCAGGCAATGAGCATCAATCGATGTTTTCTTGGGTACCCTGATGATGTCTTTCTGGGTTGATGAGATATGAAAAGGACCAAGCTTTGGCCTTATTTGATAAATATAGTATTATTTTTGCTAAAGATGAGCTTGATTTTGGGAGTTCACAGTATGTTCACAGCAAATTAATACCGTAAATCATCTGCCATTTGCTTCCGCCCATTAAACATTCAAGGGTTGCAGATGATGTTCTTAACACCAAAAAAGATCATTTTAGTGCAACATGGGATGTTACTGCTCTCCAAGAGTCCCTGACCATCTCTGGTGTAAATTATTAAAAAAGGACGGTTAAATTACGTAGTAATAGAAACCAAAAGATGAATAATAATAAAAAAGGTTCTAATCCTTTACTGAATATTGATGATGCACTGAACCGTTTGGGAAGCACGCAATATTTTCAGCCATGGTCTTAGTCTCTGGCTACTGGCATATAGAACTGCCCAAGGAGGAACAGGAAAGATACATCATGACTATGGCCCAGGGCCTTTCCCAACTTAATAGCATGTTGTAGGGGCTGTTCAATGCTCATGTAACCTTCTAGTGAGCTATGGATAGTTTTCTTGGCGATTTAAAAAATTTTCAGCGTCCTAGTTAAATAGATGGTAATAAGACTTTTCAGAACGATAAATGATCATTTTCAACAAACAGAAAAAATTTTCCGTCAGCTTGTCAAGGCTGATTTGAAAATCAAGCTGTTTAAGTGTAATTTCTTATATTTACAACACGAATATCTGGGTTTGTTATTGATAATCATGACTTGAGGCCCCAACCAGAAATAGTTGAAGCTATTGTACGTATGGTGTGACTGAGTAGCAAGCGTGACATTCAAGTGTTTCTGAGCATGATCAGCTATTACAGCCTGTATTTTAGAGAATTTCAATAAAATAGGTGAACTGCTGTTTTACCTCCTAAAGACTAAAAATCTTTTGAGTGAGCTGGGAACTGCCAATTAGCTTTTGATAAACTCAGGCTTTACATAACCTAAGTGCCACGGTTGTAGTACCCTAATTTGATTAAACATTTATTATTCAAATTGATGTTTCTCTCACCACAATCAAGGGTAGTGTTACTATAAATTATATTTTATTAAAATTGAGCACCCCATGGCTTACTATACCCAGACATTAAATGTTCATGAACAAAACTATATAGCAATGAAGAAGAAGTGTCTGATAGTTATTTACGCTTGTAAACAAATTTATGTTGACATCCACAGCATGCATTTCACTGTGGTACCCAACCAAGGCTTTCTATGCTGGTTACTAAATTTGAAGGTGCTGGAAGGGCATTTGGCTTGATATTCTTTGAAATTAAAAATTTATGATTATGAAATTCAGCACCACCCAGCATAAAGAATTAAAACACCAGTGGATTATTTTGCTTGCCTACCATAGCCCTAGTGGCTGATGTGGCATAGGGGTTGTTTGTTAAATGCTAACTTATAATTATAGTAATGAACAATATTAAGCTCAAAGTTTTTTAGAGAAACTAAAAAAGATAGCCTTTTTTCAAAAATGGTAAGCTTTACAAAGTCATCTAATATCAACATCTTTGGATACTCTGGCCAATGGAATGAACTGATATCAGTGTTAAGCCCATAAGGCGACAGGGCAAGGAGGGTTTGAGAAGACCTTTGAGTTGTTAAAGCAGCACCACTATTGGGCTCTATGTATTTGGATGTTCATGAGACCCTCTGACTTCGTTAGGAATGACAAATGGATGGCCTTTACAGAAAAGCAACTTCTTATTAATTAGTTAAGCTAACTTTTGCTTAAAACGCAATCTCTATTGATGTAGAGAGGCCTCTGGCAAGTATGTTCAGTCATTATAATTTATAATCGTGGCCATTGATCACCTCACCAAGAGTGTGGAGGCCAGAGCTATCAGAGACTTAAGAGCCACAACCGCAGTTAAGTTTACCATAGAAGTTACTATCTATTGCCACGTATGCCCTAAATTTTTGTTGACAGAAAATGGAACTAATTTTACATTCTGAATAGTTTCAAAAATCAATGATTTGATGGGTATAAATGGGGTATTGTCTACACCCTATCACCATGAGACCAACAGCACTGTGGAGTGAGTAATAGGTACCACTGTTGGAATTTTAAATGAGATTTTATATGTAGGGCTTCAAGCTGGAACCTTTTTCTTGACTTCCGCCATTTTTGCTCATAATATCTTGTATCACTTGGCCACGGGGCATTATCCATCTGCTTTACACTATAGGAAACAACTGGCGACTCACAAAATTTTTTGTGTTGTACAATGCTCACGAAAATGTAAGTCATAAATCTAATTGAAGAAAATGACTAGAACCTTGATTCAACTGAAGAGTGTAGCATATGCTAATGCGCTGGCTCAAAAAGTACAATATCAGGATAATGATAACAAGGGCAGTGGACATTACCTCGCTTTGTTGTGTGAGAATTGGTTTTGTATCATGACAATCATGTATTCAGATGGACTATTAAATTGAAGCACTTACATAAAGGGCACTTTTGATATCACAGAGAAGAAATCTACTGATGCCTACACTCGAAAGAATCCCATTAAATTTACCTTATTAACTTGGTGCAGGCTAAGTTCCTCATAAGATATTGAAGCTTGCTGACCTAATGGCCTCAGGCTCCCAATGAATTTTGGACCCCCACTCATTTTTGTTCCCTGATGTTTAGTTAAGTGAGGGAAATGTTAAATTGGTTTGACCAAACATCTGATAGTATTATTTTCAATATTTTAATTATACTAATATGTAGACACAAGAGTTTATTTTTATCATTGTGAAGGAGTAACGTGAACACTTGACTTTATATTTAGAAGCTAAAAAGTCAGATCAATGTATTGATAATAAACCTATTGGAGCCCTCTATTTCTGGTGATTTAAGTTGGTTGATGAATCCTTAATCCACATCAATGTAATTTATATTTCTTTTCCAGAATAAGCAATACTGTGTCCTTAGTGTCCTTATCACCTTTTTATTGTTTTAATGATCATTTGTTCTGCACTGGCGTAAAATAGTCAATATTATATGGTCTTAATATAATTAAAGCCATCCACCAGATTTTCATTGATAATTGGCCTAGTGACTCTTTATTTAAAAACCTAAGCCTAAGCATTTGCTTTCTTAATTTAAATTGGATATTATGCCTCAAGTTTTCCAGTCCTAAGTGCTACTTGGTAGTCAGAGACTTCACCAATAGGATCTTGGTAAATGAGAAGAGCTTATCTGAGAACAATGGTAAGGTAGAGAGGATCTTTTTCAAGAAGGTAGCTACATTTACTTTATCATAAGGAGATTATGAAGAGCAAGACTGTTAGTCAATAGAAGTAATAGATAATACTATGAGCTCATTTTATTTGCTAGAATAGACCCTACTATTGATAAAAGGTTTTTTATCTTTGTGTTACTCAGTTATTGTCCTCAAACAGTACCTAGTTTTTTTGTGTGTTAATACTTATTCATGTCATGTTTATCTGAAATTATTGAGGGGACCAACTGCCATGACAAGGAAGGGCGTCAAGAGTCAAATAAGGCTAAGTTACAGGTCCTCTCTGACTTAAGGAACACCTTGGACCAATGTTGGGTGCGGGCCAGATGTATTCAGGTTGGTTCAGAGGAAGTGTAAGATACCCATCCAGTTATTACAGTAGTGGCGTTAAAAATGGCTTACCTTCAAATGAAAAATGGCTCAGTTTAGTTGAAAGGAAAATGGAGTTCCATACTCTATTCAATTTTTTTAATTCCAACACAGGTCAGTCTCGCCTTAAATTTATAATACAATTTTAGATGATTACTAGCCATAGTAATCTTCCTGATGGAAGCATGCATTTATTGGTGCACCTTGGCTTAGCACCACTTCCACCAATGAATTGATCCCCCTGAATTTGTTTAAATATGTTTCAATGATACCAACTGTCACTATTATGATATGACTGGATGATAAGCCCTAAGTAATTATGATGGAATGGATAGGCTCTTCCAAGTTTAATATGAGTAATGATTATTTGAGCGCCTCAAGATGAGGCAATATTAGGTTGTTGAGAAATTGCCTCAAATTAAGCAATAATGATATCTACTAAATGAAGAGTTGCTGGAGCCAATGAGATATGGCGAATTAAATTACAAAACCAGGGAAGCAGTATCATCCAAAGTTGCTAAAAATATAGGTGAGATGAGATGATTGAGAAAGAAATAGTTTTTATTAGTATAGAGTAAGCATAACAGCAAGGATCCAGGGGGTGGAAGGCGAGTTGGTAGGGCGTACGGCTACCAACCTGAAGGTTGTGGGTTCAATTCCCGCCCTTTGCACATCGATTGGGGTGCCAGCTGAAGGAAACTATAGGCGGTTAGTAGGTATATAACACGAAAACCTTACCCATGATTTAACCAGAAAAATCTGAGACCAGATCCGGAGGTGAAAAAACTTTCTATGACAGAGTTGACCCTGCTCAGGTTTCATGTCGATACTTTCTTTCTCTATTTTTGTAATGTCCGTCCCCCAGTCAGCTTGCCTCAAGTAATTAAAATAACAGCAAGGATCCGTTGTATTGATTATATTAAGAAAAATAGGGTTGTGGGAGTGAGTGCTCCATATTTATTTGAAGATTACTCTGTTGTTTCAAGGACGACAATCATCACATCATTGGTCCTAATTGCTCAGTGGTTGAACCCTGTGCAAAATACTTGGGTGTATCTCTTGAATACCACTGATTTTATAACAGTGGTGCTCACTACAGGGGCCCATTGATTAATTATAAAGGTGATAAAAACTCTATTGCCAGCTATGTTGCATCCATGTTGTTTTGATAAATATTCTAAACAACATGATGAGCCATTTGCCTATGCAAAGCTGAAAATGTGGCGTTGGACGCTGTGCTTAAAAAACAAGATGAGCTGCTCCAGGAGGTCCTCTGAAATAAGCTGCCTCCATTCAATTGTGAAGGAAATATTCATGTGTTTCTTAAGCAATTTAAAATTGCAACTGAAAAAGCCTTTGATTGATGGAGAGCAAAACTGTTGATTTCTACCTTAGATGTCAGAAGTGCTGATCAAGTCGTCTGTTACCTTTCAGGCAGTTCCATTACATACCAAGAAGTCAAAGAGATGGTGCTGCGGTTGTTTGGGGAAACTGCAAAGATGTCACAGTGGAAGGCTGAGTTTTTGACCATTGGGTTTCAGCGGAATGAGACCCTCACCACGTTTGCTGAGCAATTTACAGCGGAAGCTCACATGCTAATTTGAGATAGAATTTTATCCAAATCTGACGTGTGTATTGCAATGACTTCTTCTGTGAAGCCATACCGTGATTTATAAAACTTTATGACCCCAATGTTGATGAATATGTACCTTTGATTAAAATTGTTCAGTTTTTGCACCGTATATTAGCCAACTTCCCTCCACCTAATACCAATCGGAATCCTTTTGCTACCACCACCAAATTATCTTACATAGGAACCTTTTCTTTCCAGTTCAGATTGCACAAGTTACCCTCAGCAGTTAAACGTCTGCCCCATACCTGCTTATCATCACTGGCCCAACTACCACTATAAACCTGTTTATGCTGATCACTTCAAGCCCAACTCTTAATGTGACATGTTTAACTTTAATCAGTAATGTGGGCCCTATGGGGTCAGCTGTTTCAAATGCAGTCAAGAGGTGCATCTGAAACGATGGTACAATAATCAACAGATCTCCTGTGTACCGCTGGAACAGTACTGCCAGAGAAAAGTCAGAGCGGAGTAGAGATGTGACTCTCTACCTCCACTATAACAAACCCAAACGTCCCACCTAAACTCATTTTAGAATCTTCAGTGGAAGTTCCCTTACATAATCAATCAGTTTTAAATCATCAGTCAGTTAGGGGTGAATGTTTTGACAAGAGTGCATTCTGCGGCTATGGTGAAAGAGGGTCTCAGATGCAGGTTGAGCCATATGCTTGCCAAATGTTCCGCCATGTTTCCCCTGACAAGTTGACCCCTCCTTAGATGCACCTTTCTTGCTAGCAGTGAGCGTCGCTCTTCCATTCAACTCTATTATTAAACAATACCCCAGAATTTATGAGGGGTTTGCATGATTCCCTTGGAAACAGAGATTTCTTAAATGTCCTCGTTATAAAAGTTGAGATGCATCTTACTCTTAATGTACTTACTGCGACCTGTTTGTAGCTAAGACCCAAGTCTGTGCCATTATAGATACCGGTGCCCCTGTCAATATAGTCTCCACCAAATTAGTGGCCAGGTTGACATTAAAACTGTATGTGGAACACCGGATGGTATATGGCACTGCTGGAGTGGAAAACACAGTCTCTGAGGGAGCATATAGTGCGCTTCCATTGCGGTTTGGTTCCCATTGCCATGGTAGCCCCAGCTATAGTGTTACCAAATAGCAATTACGATCTTTTAATTGGAACTGCCTTCTTGTGACACTATGGAGCTGTCATTGATATGATGGATGAGGCTTTTGAGATATTAGGCTAACAAATCCCAATTCACTTCACCTCTAGCGGAGTGCCAAATGATCTGGTGCATATGGGGAATATCAATCTAGCTTATAGCGATGGAGTAATCCCTGTGCTCTACCATCAATTCAAGGGCAAAACCTGGGCCCTTCCCCAACTGATATATGTATATCAAGGGCTGCCGCTCAGAGCTGCTGAACCTATATCTATTCCATCCGGGCATCAAGCTATAGTGAACACTGACTTGGTGATTGAAGTTACAGATGGACTTTCAAAAAGAAGTTATTGGGCTGTATCAGCAATTGCAGTTTGAGCCCCACGTGGCCCCAGGCTTTATTACCAGGGCAGGGAGTGGTCAAAGTTTTGCTTACAAATCTACAAACGGTGCCACTGGAAATCTGTCGCCACTAAATAGTGACATATTTATACTTAATCCCCATAGAGTTGGTTCTTTTGGTTCATGAGTTTGGGTCACTGGGGGAATTTGGTCTGTCTTTCAAACCACAGTCCAGTGTAATGGCAGTTGTATTGCGCGATAAATTATGGGGCTGTCAGAACCACAGAAGGATCAGGCAATCTCTTTATTTCAAAAGTAATAAAAATAATTTTGCTGTCAATGACCATGATTTAGGATGCATGTGGGGGTGGTTCATAGGCTGGACACTGGAGATCATCCTCGCATCAGGTCAAGGATGATCCGCCAATCAAGGGTGATGGAAGAATTAGTAACCAAGGAAATTGACAAGCTATTATTGTAAGGGATTCTTGAACCGTCAAAGAGTCCATGGGCTTCTCCTGTGCTTATTGTAAAAAAGAAGTATGGAACTAACCGTGTAATAATTGACTACTGAAAACTCAACAGCATCACCAAAAAGGACTCATATCCTTTACTACAGATTGACATCGCTTAGGATCATCTAGGGGGAGCTCGTTTTTTCTCAGCAATAGACCTGATCTCAGGCTACTGGCAAATTGAGTTGCCACCATCGGAGCAGGAGAAGTGCGCTGTAATCACATCCAAAGGTCTTTTTCAACCAGCCTGGATGCCACAAGGGCTGTGTAATGCCCCAGCTACATTTCAACAGGCGATGGACACTATTTTTAGGGACCTAAAGCTGTTGTGCATCCTTGTTACCTTGACGAAATTAATGTTTTCTCCTGAACCTTCTTTGAAACATCAACCATTAAGAAGCAGTATTCAGCCATCTCGCTGAGGCCAACATCAAGATCAAACCCCAGATGTCATTTATTTAAGGATCAGCTGGAGTACCTAGGGTTCGTGGTTGATGTCACAGGGCTGAGACTTCAACCAGCCAAGGTGGAAGCTATTTAAAGAATGACTCCACCCAACAGCAAGTGGGATATATGGTTATATTTAAGAATGGTCGTATATTACCAGCGCTTCATCCCTAACTTCAGCTGTATTGGGGGCCCATTATTTTAGTTATTAAAAAAGGACACTATGTTTGAATGGATTGAACGTCAGCAATGTGCTCTTGTTATGCTTCAAACAGCGTTGACCAGTTTACCGGTGTTATGCTATCCCAATTTTGAAAAAGAGTTCATTGTCCATATGGATGCATCCCTTTCCGCTGTAGGGGCAGTCCTTTCCCAAAAAGATGAGGAAGGAGAAGAGCACCCTGTAGCATACTGTAGTCACAGTTTGAACAACCATGAGCGCAATTATACTGGTACTGAGTAGTAGTGCATGCCGGTGATCTACGCCCTAAGCAACTTCAGGTGTATTTGCATGGGGTGAAATTCAAAGCTGTAACGGATTATGCCTCATTACGCTGGTTACAGAATCTTAATGAGGCTGAAGGGTGTTTGGCCCAATGGGCTCTTAAACTTCAGGCATACAATCTCGAAATTCTTCACTGATATGGAGCAAAACACAAATTTTATGATTGATTATTAAGGTTACCCACGATTGCAGTTACAGCGATCTGAGTGATATAATGTTTGACAAGATGCTTAGCAACAAATACGACGGTGAACCGCCTCCAGTCATCAAGGTATTGGATGGAATAAGGGCCAATACATTCTAGAAAAATGGGGAATTATATAAGTGGATAGGGGACACTACTGTAAATATTCTAAGAACTTCCGCCTGCTCAACTGTTATCATGAGCGCACATAGAGCTGTTTGGCATGGTGGCATGCGCAAGACGTTGAAATTATTGCTGCCTCAGTATTATGTGGAAAGCATGAACTTTAATGTGCTTGATACTATTTCCTCCTGTCACCAGTGCCAAGTGGAAAAGCCATTCCGCAAAAAAGACCTTATACCAGTTAATGAAGCTACACTTTTCTTGGCATACAGTTTCCCTAGATGTTGTCAGCCCTCTGCCAACAAGAGCTAATTGGTCCAGGTACATTTTGATGGTAATTGACCACTAAACCCAGTGGGTTGAAGCCAGGTTGATATGAGACTTAGGGGCGGTCACAGTGGCCAAATTCATAATGGAATTTATTATTCAGTGGCATGAATTCCCTCAGTTCCTCCTTACTGATAATGAAACTAACTTCACTTCCCACATCCTTCCAAATCTTAACAAGCTAATGGCCATCCGAGGGGTTTTGACAACCACATACCACCCTAAGTCTAATGGAATGGTGGATCGGGCCAATGAGACTTTGAACATACTCCATAAATTGGTAAATGATTGACCCTTGGATTGGAGTTCCCTCTTGTCACCGCCATCTTTGCTTATAATATTAGTTATCATTCTGCCACAGGGAAAAGTCCCTTTCAATTACTATATGGCCAAAACCCTGTCCTTCCGGCGCTGCTATACTCCTGTGTAGAAGATACTATCAGAATGGATCCACAATGTTATATGATGAATGTAGCTGACACCTTAATCAAATTGCAAACTGAAGCATACTCTTTCAGTTTAGGCAAGAAGATTAAGACTCAAGCTGCTGATCAGGTACAGCATAGTGGGTTAGCACATTTCAAAGATGGGGACATGGTTCTATTCCACAATCAACATGGTTTTGGCCAGAAACACAAGTTGGCTAGTATCTGGATTGGGCCATATAAAGTTATTGAGAAGACAGGTATGGATGCATATACTATCAAGGACCCCGCTAGCTATCAGATCATTAACCAAGTGCATGCAAAGTTCCTCCAGGCGTATAAGCAATAGGAGCCTTATCATTCAGTCAAGGGGGGTAATGTCACGATTCTGATATGACTGGATGATAAGGCCTCAGTCATTATTGCGGAATGAATAAAATCCACCAAGTTAGATATGAGTAATAATTATTTGAACGCCTTAAGATGAGGTGATATTGGGTTGTTGGGGAATCACCACAAATTAGGCGATCATGAAATTAATGAATGAAGAGTTTCCATAACCAATGAGATTCGGCGAATTAAATTACTAAGCCATGGAAGCAGTATTATCCAAAGTCACTACTATATAGGCGAGATGAGATGATTGAGAATGAGAGGTTTTTTATTAGTTTAGAGTAAGTGGAACAGCAGGATCTGCTGTATTGATTATATTAAATAAAAGAGGGTTGTGGGAGCAAGTGCTGCATATTTATTTGAAGTTTATGATGTTGTTTCAAGAATGACAATCATCACATAGTTGGTCCTAATTGCTCAGTGGGTTGAACCCTGTGCAAATTCCTTCAGCATATCTCTTAAATACTGCTGATTTTATAAAACCAACCTTCCTTATTGATCATATCCAATTAATTAAATCCCCCATACATTTACAGTTTTTAAATTTATTGATACTAGTGAGAACCTATGAATGAACTCCTTAAGGAGGTCTTCAACAAATTTGGACATTCTATTTTCACTAATATTTCTACCCAATCAAGAGCACCATTGGGCCCCCTTGGTTCCCTCCAAACTGAGGCACCCAAACCCTCCAGCACTGATCTCCGCTTGGTTATGGGCTCCCCATGGGGCCCACCCAAGTGTTACTTTTTTTCCAACTCCTCTACAATGCATTATACACCCTCACACAGGATTACTTTGGCTAAGGCGCCCTTTTGCACCCAGGTTACCATAAGCCTGAATAAGAGTTTCAGGGCTTTGTGGCTGTGCACTGACTACCACCTCGCTGGGAACTGAAGAGTTATAGGAACACTCTTTTTTAGAATTAGTGGTGATCAACCTAAAAGGCGGAGCTTCCACACATCTTTATTTAAAAACGGGCCAAACAAAGAGATTTTTGTATATGAAAAATCCTTATATAGCCCTTCAGCTAATAGTCTAGGAAGCCATATCAGAAGGTGTGGAAGTTTTGAGAAATCTTTTTCCAGCGCCCGCATTAGCTGGAGGACCATGGCGGACAACGTAGGGTTTGGGGCATCAGCTGCATGCGGCATAAGGAGGTAGAGCTTGTTAGGGAGTGTCTATAACTATCCAGTTCCCAGAAAGCTGGTGCACAGTGCACAGGCCTAATGCAAGGGAACCATTAGTCAATATTAAAGTTAAAATAGCCCCACAGAGGGTTCTTGAACTAAAGTCACATAAGGCGAGGGTGGTTAACATGGTAAAGTTTAATAGAGATAAAACAACCAGCAAGACTTGAGTGGACCGCGAAGAGGATTCCATATTCAAGCTTAGATAATGGCTAGAGTACTCGGGTACCTCGATCTGGAGGGATCCAGGGTGACTCAGCGGTGCCCCTGATGCAGTTGTAATTTTAGTGCAAATTAATTTGGCTAACGTTATACAAGACTTCCTTGAAGAGGTCTGCGCATAGGTTCGCCCAAGTTAACATTAGAAAATAACGTAAACTGATGGTGGTTTATATATGAGAAAGATGACTACCAAGAAAAGTTGATATTGAGAAAACATATTTTAGCTAATTTGAGGTAAATATCAATCGGTTAAAGTTGTACTAAGCTCTTGTACACCATTAATTACATGCTTCCATCAAACAGAGTAATGTATTTTGAAATCTTAAAGCTCAAGTTATAATTAAAGTTGAGGTCAACCCAGTTAGAAATTTCATAAATTGAATTGGTTTTGAACTCCATTCACTGACTAATTGAATCAAACCATCATTATTTAAAAGGTAGCATGTCCGTTTTAATGCTATTTCCATTACACATGGCCAGGAAACTCGCACTTCCTCTAAACCAACCTGGAAATACCTGGCCTGCACCCAGCATTGGTCCAAGGTGTATCTTAAGTCAGGAAGGTCCTGAAGTTTAACCTTCCTAAACTCTTGGCGCCCAGCCTTGCCCTAGCAATTGACTCCTTCATTATAGTCATGGTTTATGACTTTGCCCTCTCCTCTTTTATGGGATTCGCCCCCCATCCAGGGACATTCACTAAGGAATTTTTTTTGTTAGCAAGGGCCAACTTCATGGCAGCAATGGCTTGTTTGGAGTTGGCTTTTACTGCCTCATGAAAACGCTTGTGGAATGCTTCAATCAAGACTTGGGCATAAACAAGTCCTGCGCTGGAACTTAACTTCTCTCCGCTGCATGAAAAAAATTCCAGTAAACAAGATACTCAAGTCTTCTTCTTACCTGATGGGAATCTATTATCTCCTCCACCTCCCACTCCGGTGCCCCATCCACGAGATTAGCCTTAAAATTCTCTGTTAGTGGTACCTCAGACAACGTGAGCTTGCTTTTATGGAAGACTAAAAATTCGAAATGAGGGGGAGATCCAACTGGTATGGGGCATGTGTTACTTTCTAACAAAGTGGTATGACCCAATCCTCTTTGGTCCCAGTTTTTTGCATAAGTTGCTTTTGGGTTTCTTTTGCATTCATCATCACGAGAATCCTTCCTTGTTTGCTGGTTCACTCGTCTCTTACCATTAGAGTTCCCCTTGTAAGCCTGTATGGCCGCATCTAAATTCATACTCACCCCCTGGTGTGCTTTCTTGATCATTTTGTTAAAGTCCACCACCACTTCCAACTTGGATCCACAACTGGGTTCCATGATGAAGGCAGGATTAAAGCCATAGTTGGCGAAGAAAAGGGAGCACCTGATTAAAGCACGTTTGGCGTTCTTATAACTAAATTGTGCCATGAAGATGATGAGAAACCCAATCTGAATGATGTGAAGCAGTGTAACACCGCAAGTACTGTTCTAGGCACTGGTTCACTCGTTCAATCTGCCCATGTAATTGGGGTTGATAGGCAGTTGAACGGCAAGGACAGATTTGCAGAGCATTAGACAACTATTCCCAAAAGACGGAGGCAAACCGGGGCTCACAATTGCTGATTATCTCTTAGGGAACCCCGTGAAGAGCAAAAACAAGATTGACATAGGCCTAGCCATATCAGCTGAGGTTACTGTGTTTTTTAAAGGAATAAAGTGGGCGAACTTTGTAAAACGGTCCACCACTACCATATGCATCATAGACATCAGATATGGGTAATTCTACAATAAAATTCACCAATTAAGATGTCTAAAGCCTACTGACTTTTGAACTAGTACCAATAACCCCGCTAGTGGCTTTCAGTTCAGTTTCATTTGGTTGCAAACCAGGCTCTCTTTACAATACCTGCCCACCTGATTGGCTAACCCCTTCCAATTTTAAGTGCGGAAAATTAGCTCATGAGATTTTTCTTTCTAGAATGACCAACGGTGATTCCATCATGATGGTCCCAAATGATTTCCAGGCAAAGTGATCCAGCGGAAACCCATAGGCCCCCTAAAACCACATCATCTCATCTTTCACATGGTGACCCCTGGTAATGTCCTCCTGATTTAAAGCACAATTGGCTAAGGACCATAGTATATTTGGCCAAAAAGGCTGTGAAAGGGCTACCTTTCTGAACATACTGTATTCTTCCGCATTTTCCAGAGGAGAGAGCGTTGGCCCATGGGCCGAGGAAGAGGGAAGTTAAGACACAATCTTACCTGGAGGAATCATCAACTGGGTATTATGTACCTCTACCTTCATAGGATCAGGGGCTAGTGCAGGGATGCGGCTCAAAGCATCCGCCAAACCATTCTCCTTGCCCTTGCTAAACTCATAGGAAAACACAAATTGGGCTAGGGTCTCATGCAAGCGGATTTGCCGTGGGGTAAAGACATGAGGTGCGCGGTAATACAGTAAGGCAAAGTTATGTATTTTTGCAGAAAGGTTGAGATGAGCCATGCAAGTGATGGCGCCCCTATATCAGCGCCTCAACCACTTTTATTAACCCTTTGTCATATACGGCGTAATTTAACTCTGGAAAAGACATCTTACTAGAAAAGTATCTCACCATATGCTCTATTCCATCTTCACCTACTTATAATAAGGCATCCACTATGGCGAAGTTGGAAGCATCAGAATCCACAACAAGCTCTTTATTGGGATTGACATGGCAAAGGATGGACGTGGACAGCAGGGTGCACTTTACACCCAGAAGGCTTCCTGCAAAGTTGAGGACCATTGTAGCAATTTTACCCCACTTGCCTTATACAAGAGCGCCGCCATTTCAGGAAGATTTGGTGTAAATTTCTTAAGGAATGTACACGTCCCAAAAATCTTCCCAATTCCTTGACCAAAGTTGGGGTGGGCCACTCACAAATCGCCTTCTCCTTGTCTGGAGTTATCATGTGCCCTTAATCAAACATGACGTTGCCCAGGAAGGTTACCTGGGTCTTTAAGAATTCACATTTGCTAATCTTCAGCGTATGGTTGGCTGACCTTAACTTCTCCACCACTTTCCAAAGGTGTACTGCATGAGACTCATGATCAGGGGAAAAAACCAGAATATCATCCATGTAAGAAACCGCGCATACCCCAGCAGGTCCCCCAAAGCCACATCAATATGGCGTTAAAAGATAGCAGGGGCATTTTCAAGCCCAAAGGGCATAATCTGAAATAGGTAAATTCCTTTCTTGGTACTAAATGTAGTTAGCCACTCCTGGCCCTTCTTGATCCAGATCTTATTAACAGCATTTAAGCAATCCAGTTTGGAGAAGACTTTCGCCTTCACACTTAGCTTAAAATCTGTGAGTCCAGTGGGATGGGATGCAAGTCTGGTACTATGACTTTGTTGAGATTTTTCATAATCTATTAATGGGCATAAAGTATTATTGGCTTCTCCATTAAGAGAAGCGGGGAGCATACTGGGGAGGTACGCTGAAAAATCGCTCCTTTGGCTAACTGCTCCTTATATCACACATCTAATGCTGCTTCCTCCCATACGGTCAAAGGGTAAATTGAGGAAGAGATACGCACCAGATCAACTGTGAGCTTAGATTTGTAATTAAACTCTGAATGAGCAAGTAGTACATTGGATGAATATTCATCAAACGAAAATTAAAGCCCCCCAAACAGGAAGGCAAAGGTACCTCCAGTGAAGGCTGCAACAATGGAGTGAGACTGAGAGTGTGAATATTGGGCCAGTGGTGCAGATCTCCCTGAGAGTAAGCATCAAACAAAGGGATAGCTAATATATGACCATTCTTTGTTGTTAAGGACAAGGTGTTGTTTTTCAAGTTGGTCCTGACGTCAAACTTTTGCCACCACTCTACTCCAAAGTAATGGGGTACAGAGGGCTTTTGATAGCTTGGCACCGGTCAGCCAGATAAAATTTTTTAGCTTATAATCCACTAACCTAAGTATTTTCAGCGTGGGAATACCTTGGGAAGCCCCTCCCCTAACCACACCACCTGGCAATTAACTCAGCTCAAGGTAGTTGTCTAGATCTTGGTCAATAAAATTCTCAGAGGCTCTGATATCCACCAAAATAATAGTGCTGATTTTTCCCTAAAGGGAATGGTAGGGTAGCAGTCAGCAAAAAATATCCAGAATAGCCTTTATATATAGCAGACAACGCCAACACTTCACCTTAAAAATCTTTTTCGGGCATAAGCATGCTTTAGGTTACGTTTCAGCATCATAGAATGTAGTGTGATAGTTGGCCACTCTTACTGCTGAGGTCACATATCCCACAATATCTTCAGCAATTGCATAAACATTTTTTATAATTAGGAAAAAAAAACTCTTTTTCCATCTCCTGTGTGCTGCGGATAATGGTAGTGGTCAATTATGGGTTCTCTAAAGTTATTTGGTATATTGTAATGTGTTCCATATCAGAGCCATAAGATGAGGTTTTGGGTTCGTTTTTATATAAGAAAACATCATTATAAAACGCATTTTTGGGCTGATAACGACCCCATACCCATTTTTGCGATGGGTTGTGCATTGTTACCAAGGCCATCACCACCAGGCCCTTCATTGATTATCCCACCTGCACTGTCCAAATATAGTAACAAGGAATAAAAATCTTATTGTATCTATATGTGAATTTCAGTGGAAAGTTGGGGAATTACAACTCCCAGACTGTAAAGCGTCTTTATCCACCATATAAAAGCAAGAAGGTTGGGTAATTTCCCAGTTGAAAGTAGCAAGAATAACGCCAAGATGCTCCAACCATCAGTAAAATGAGAAAATGGAGGTCATCCCCACTGCGGCCATGACCAACAGCTGGTGTACCCAATCCTTACTTTGTATAAGTACCCTTTGGAAAATATTTGTGCATGTGCAAATAAAGTGGTTGGTTGTCTAGTGTTAGAAGAGTGTCTATAAATTTTAGTTCCCAGCGAGGTGGTGCACGGTGCACAGGCTAACGCAAGGGAACCAGTTGTCACTATTAAAGGAATGGTAGCCCTGCAGAGGTTGCTTGAGCTAAAGTCACATAGGGCAAGGGTGGTCAATATGGTAAAGATTAATAAAGATCAAACAAACAGCAAGACTTGGGTGGGCCCCAAAGGGTATCCATATCCAAGCTTTAATAGTGGCTAGAGTGGTCTGGTACCACGGCTTGGAGGGATCCAGGGCGGCCCAGGGGTGCCCCTGACGCAGTTGTAATTTTAGTGCAAATAATTTAGTTAACATTATGCAAGACCTCCTTGAAGAGGTCTGCGCACAGATTCGCCCAAATTACATTGAATAAAACGTAAACTGATTGGGGGTTATTAATGAGAAAGATGACCAACAAGAAAGGTTGGTCTTGAGAAAACATATTTAAGCTAATTTGTGGGAAATATTGATTAGTGCTAGTTGTACTAAGCCCTGGTGCACCATTAATTGCATGCTTCCATCCAACAGAGTAATTACTTTTGAAATCGAGCAAGCTCAAGTTATAATTGAAGTTGAGGTCAACCCAGTTAGAAATTTTCATAAATTAAATGGGTTTTGAACTCAATTCACTGAGTCTCTGAATCAAACCATCATTATTTAAAAGGTAGCTTGTCCGTTTTACCGCTTTTACCATTATACATGGCTGGAAACTCACACTTCCTCTGAACCAACCTGGGCATAGCTGGCCTGCACCCAAGGTTGGTCCAAGGTGCGCCTTAAGCCATAAAGGTCCTGAAGCTTAACCTTATTGGACTCTTGGCACCCAGCCTTGTCCTTGCAATTGGCTTCTTCAATATAGTCATGTGAACATGAAAGAGCTGGGGTTATCTTGCTAATTAGGCTGGCAGTAGCCATCGCCTCAGCATATTGATCAAGTTGATGCTCAACAAAAGTGACTAGAGCAGGCACACAAGTGAAAAATTTGATGTACTGTCAGGTTTGGGGATAGTTGGTATAGAACATATAAATTTTTCTGAATCAATGCATGTGTGGCTTACACCAAAAGTAATCTTCAATTTCATATTTTGCATCTTCTTCAAAACTATATGGAAATTTGGGGATAGGAATATCCTCAAAAAGGGGGTCCATCACCCCATATAGACGTTGACGGAGGAGAGTGTTGGCATGGGCAGCAGCTGCTTCCACTGCCATTTTGTTTATATTTTTATATACAGGATAACCATTATTAGGGCGAAAATGGCATGGATGCAAATTGGGAGGATTGATGAAATATTTATCCAAGGCAAAATTAGGCTTCACATTATAAGCCTAATATTCATCAATAATCCATATGAAAACTTTGAATGGATTTAAACTGGCTTGTAAAGGCCCAGTCACCATAATTTGAAGGGTGGTGGAAGATGATTGGCTGTGAACTGTTGACCATGGCAGATCAGCTGAGTCCAGTTCAGTCATCTGGTCATGGTTAGGTAAATTTAAAAACGATTGATTGGCTGCTACCTTAAAAGCAGTGTTAAAATTTGCCAAGAACAGGGGCAGTAGGACAATCCCCATCAAAAAATTTGGGCTTAATGGCAGCTAGGCGATGCCAGAGGAGGGATCAGCCAAAATGGGTGGAGCAGAAACTGCCGACACTTGCACTTTAATTGATCAAGTTTAAAGCACAAGGGGCAGATAGAGTGGCCATTTTCAATGCATGCCCAAAAGGGATGATCAGGGGCAGACATGATTTTGTTACAGGGGGAATCATGAGGTGGGTGTCGCAATGGAATAGGTAATCATCACAAAGGCATGAGGCCCTGATAAACAATATGCCCTGTTGGGGACCACAAATTGAAGGATGGATTCTGTGCCTTAAATGGCCAATCCCTCTGTGATTTTGTGGTGAAGGCGTTCTGGGGAAAGAGGGAGGGAAACCTGGCTTATTGTACCACAAGAGTGACATCAGCTGGGAGTCATGTGCATTTGGAAAGGATTAGAATATTTCTAAAATGATTGGCATCTTCACTGCTGCTGATGCCTGGGCCTCAGAACCAAATCCCTGGTCAAAATAGCCCTTGAAAGGGTAAAAATTGATAAATTGAAAGGTTAAAACCTGACCATCTAGTACTAAAAAAGAAAGGTTAAAAACTGCCGTGGCCATCTCAATGATGGCTGCACTCATGTAGGGAAAAGCTTCACATACTCAACCTGAAGGCTGAAATTCAGGTTGCTCCAAGAGGAGCATCATAGGGCTCAGAGCACAGCCTGTGAGGTTGCAAGATTGTGGGCTAAGTTCTAAGGTGGACATAATGCCCAGTGGAATTAGGAGGTCTAGCAGAGCCAGCACTTGAGCTCTTTGTCAGCATCCAAAGAGCGCTTATGGTGGTGCTTCACCATCTCACACTGGGGCAGAAGGTGTCAATCGTACCTACATTTTTGTGTTGTTCTCAATTCAAGAAGCCGTTTTTTGTAAACTTTAAAAACACAAAAATTCAGCTTTGTTTTAAAAATCAAAGCAAAAGAAAGGTGAGAGTAATATACACTCTTCTGATAATGCAGCTGGAATATTCTTCCCTAACGCCAATTAAAATAATTTAAAAAATTAATACTAAATAAAACTTTTCATGAATTACTATAATTAGAAAAATTAATAGTTGTGTTTTACATAATTATAGATACAGTGTCATATTTAGTATCTATTTTATTTAATCAAGGCAAGCCGACCAGGGGATGGACAATACCAAAACAGAAACTCCAAAAACTAAACCAATTAAAAACATGAACCAACTGACCTAAACAAGCATTGGGAAACACAAAGGTAATAAAAAACACCTACCAGGTGTCACAGCAAGCTGCCTATCCCATCATGGTGGAGGAGGAGGAGGATCAGGCGTATCAAAATCTTCATCATCATGATTATCATTAAAAATCAGATCAATGCTGGTAATAAAGGGGTTGGGACATCCGCATGATGAGGGTTGAGGTGAGGTAGATAGCAGTTGAGATTATCAACTTGGGCCTGAATAAAGGATTCTATGAGTTCAGTAACATGGTGTTTAGCTTGGATGCAGGTGTCAGGAAGTTGGGCTAATTTTGCAATGTTTGTTCTGGTGAAGTGTGTGTATGGGGAACATTCTTCCAGAATAATGACACGTTTGACAGCAATAGTGGCAGTTTCATGGAGGCATTGGATTTCCTCTTTTTCAGCAGGAGAAAATTGGAGGAGCATAAACGGACGTGCAGCTTTTTTTAAATTCAGTGACAGATTTTGCCACAGCTTTGCAAAGATGCAATTTTTGGGCGAGGCTACTGTGGCCTCGGAAAGCTGGTGGTCACTTTGGTATGGGATAGCATCAGGTTTGGGGACATATTGTATGGTCAGGAGTGGCATCAAAGTCTGAATTCATAAAAGGTTCTAGATCAATTGGTTTATCTGGATGTGGTACAATTTCACTCAATTCAGTCACTTCATCCATTAAGTACCAGAGAATTTGGTTGACTTGAATTGATTTGGTGATAGGTGGCTGTAATAGGGTAAGTTTTGAGGTGGAGTATTTTTTGGATTGAATATTGGTCCAAGCCTGCAACCAATTGGTTGACATTGGTGTGCATTGGTCAGCTTGGGTTTGAGGTACTAGATTTTGCTTTTTATTTGAGCTCATGGCCTGTGAGAGTGGGGGCATCAAGAATCCTCACTCAAACGCTGTTAGTGTGGCCTCATGGGTGGAGTTGGCTGTGTTTGCATGGTATGTATTATAGTACATGCTTTTACATATGGTCAATTTATAGCAGAGGGGGCAAATTGTGCGACTGTTGTTGGTGTGGGCCTAAAAGAAATGGTTGGATGTGGATGTGATATAGGCACACGGTGGGTTGTACTGGGCCATGTTTAGCTGGTGGGGGGTAATGGTGGCCATTGCCCAAGTTGCTTCATGATCTCAGAACCACTTGAGACTTTAAATTGTAGGATGGGGTCTGTGCCATAGGTGGACATCCCAGACATCAACTCTTCATAGAGTGTTTGAGGGGGAAGGTGTGAGGGGGGCTTTGCAAAGGTCACCACTAGTGGGGTATCATTGGGGAGGCATGTACGGGTGGTGGTAATGGGTGTGTTTTTATATATTAAGGGTATTGCTGCTGCAGTTTCAATATCCTCTTCAGTAGGGAATTCAATATTAAAGTAGCCTTTTTATGGGCAGAAGTTGATAAACCCTGATGGCGCAAAGGTGTCTGTTGCCAACTCAACTATTGCTTTGTTGGCATCTGGGAAGAGACATCTCTACTTGACATGGAGGCAAAAGTAAATATTTGATTAGGATAGGGCTATGGGTGGGGCAGGTTGGGCGGATTCATGCGAGGTGAAGTACTAGGTCCCTTGGAGGGACATAGTGGAAGGATGTATTTGGTAGAAAGGATGAGCCAGTATGCACACATTTGCCTGCTGGGCTGTAAACGCTAGTGGATGGAGCACCGCTGGCCTATATTGGGGCAGCAGGTGAGGGATCTGAGAACATAAATTTGGAAATTGATGTGGTGAGGCGGTGGTGGAAAATGACTTGTTTTCAAAATTTGCTCAAAATTAGTGTTGAGCCGACATATGTAATATCTAAAATTGGTCAATAAGTTTAGTTTAAATGCTGGCAAAGATTCTTTTAAAATTTTTCAATATCATTAAATAATCTAGAGTCTTATAAGAATTATTTAATGTTTAAGTGCTATTTGTAAGTTTAGCCGTCCATTTTTCTTTTATATCTTAGCCCTGATTTACCATTATTCTCTGTTTTGGATGTATATTATTACACACTCTCTTTTTCTTAGTCATTCTATGCCCTTCTGTATATCAAGTTCTATGTATAAGAGTTATCTATAGTCAACTAACTTTAAGTATAGTCAAACGAGTTTTGTTGTGCTCAATAATATAGTTTAGACTACCTATAATATTTTTAATCTAAAGTCTAAATGATATAATTAAAGTGAAGGGTACCCCAGTGGTAGAGTATTACTCACTACCACTGCCTCCCCGAGTTTGATCCCAGTAGTTGAACTTTAGGTAGGGGACAATTATGGCTGTGTTAGTTTTGTGCACCAATGCCCTGAACTGTGATAGCAAATAGCAAGGAAGTCCATGGATTTTCCTGGCTTATCATATGCCGTGCATGGAGGTTTTCCAGGTTTTATCCTCCTTTAACGTTATTTTGATTCCCTTAATCAATGTGGTATCATCCTCAGGTCAGCCCACCTGAAACAAAACTTAAAAATTTAAATTATATAAGTCTGATAATACTTATAGCTATAATTAGTTAAAAGTCATAAAAAATAGTACGTTTTAAATAAACATATCTTATATAAGAAAGGCAAGCTATATTATATTTCACTTAGTTGGATTATCCTTATAGGGTATCACGATCTGGTATGACTGGACAATAATCTTAAAACAGCTAGGGTGGATTGGAAAGAATCCGCCAAACATGATATTAGTTACAATTATTCAAGTGCCTCAAAATGAGGCAATATTGGAATATAATGGGTTATTATTAGATCACCTCTAAATAAGGTAGTAAGGCAATAAGGTTATGTTGACATTAACAAATATGAATTAAATCACCTACAATTAGGGCAAAAGAGAGCTAAAAAACAATAAGCTTAAATTGAGGAGAATTGGCAGATTAGGATAGTCCAAGCTATGAGAGTAATATATTGTACAAAGCTGCTTTATATAGGCGAGACGGGCAGTTGAGAGAAGTAAGTTGTTCATAGTAGAGAAGAACAGTAAAAGGTCGCTGTATATATTAAAGTAAATAAAGGAGTCATTGGGGCGATTGCTCCTATTTTTAGTATACTCTTAAGTATGTCCAAAGGACCAACAATCCCCACATTGTCTGTCTGTTGTTCAGTGGGTTTGACCTGTACAAATTGTATGTCAGATCCTAACAATACCATCCTAAATTATAATAGTGGTGCTCATTACAGAAGGCCCATTGATCAACCACTAAGTACTACAAATCTCCAGTCACCAGCCATGTCTTACACAGCCTGTGTTGCTGGGGAATCTTCATGAAACACTGCACCAGCTGGGTATGAGGAACTCAAACTTACCTTAAACGCAGTTCTCAAAAAACAGGATGAACTTCTTTAAGAATTAAATGCTGTAATGCATCAGCTTGATAGCACGTTTAGCCAAATGCAAATTTTGGGACAACAAAACAAGGAACTCGCCAACCAGTTGGATGTTACTACCAAACAGCTGCAGTGTGCAGAGCGGAAATTGACCAGTGCCTCTCAGTCTTCTCACTGGGACAAGGAAGAACAACAAGGGGGGCATCATACAAGGAAGAATATGACGCTGGTCAGAGCTACTACACCCAGGATATTAGTACTGGATACAAATATGAGTCAGAGCGCCAATTCCCTCAAGTAATGGCAGTGATGCACATGGCAGAAGACCACACTACCCCTGAAGCAGCGGACATATCAACTTCCACTGGCTCAGCTTCTCATTGGGAAACTGCTTTTGGATCCTGACCCATTCCTCAGTATGGCCCAAAAAGTCACAAATGGGATGAGGAGGTTAATATCGAGAAATTACCTCTGTTTGATCAAAATGGGAATATCCATGGTTCTTTAAATGGTTTAATCTGCAGTGGAAGGTGCATCTGATAGATGGAAGGCTAAACTGTTTATATCTGCATTGGATGTCAGGAGTGCCAATCAAGTCATCTGTTACCTCCCAAGTAGCTCTATCACCTATAGGGATGTAAAAGATACCATGCTTCACCTGTTTGGGGGTATCTCAAAGATGTCACAGCGGAAAGCAGAATTTTTTTGATTGGATTCTGCCAAAACGAGACTCTCCTGGAGTTCACTGATCAATTTACAATGGAAGCTCACATGCTGATTGGGGTAGGGTACTTAGCAGAAGCCAATGTGTGCATCGCCATGACCTCCGCGGTGAAGCCATAATGAGAACTTCACAATGTCATTTCGCTGCTTCTTGATGATGACGTTCCCCTGCTCAAAATTGTACAGTTTTTGCATCGCATATCCCCTAACTTTTCACCGCCAAATATGGAACAGAAGACTACCGCCTCTACTGTACCCTCTTATTCATATAAATACTCTCATCTGACTCACATTCCGCCAAGCAACCCTTGACCTTACTTAAACTCTGCGCCTCATCCTCCTCCAATTTATACTCAACAATTCGATCAGCGTTCATGGGCTGGTCACAAAAACTGTCAGCAACCTAGCTACTGACCAGAACTAGCTACACCAAATGTCAGCAATCATCTTACCAACCTGGGCCTGGTTACGCTGAATGACCCCAAACATTCAAACCTATACCCTCTTATGACAATCAAGGACATGGCTTTTAGGGGTTAGCTGCTATGAATGCGGCCACCCCAGTCATAAGGCAAAATTCTGCCATAACCGCCATGTGCACAACGTACACCAAGATTAATACTATCAGGGAAAAGATGGAGCAGAGTAGAAATGGGACCCTCTACCTCCGCAATTCCAAACCAAAACGTCCCTGAATCAATAGTAGTATATCCTGCGGAAGTCCCTCAATATGATGACGGAATTTTATACCAGCAGCCAGCTGGAGGAGTAAATGTAGTGACATGAGCTCAATCCAAGGCGGCAGCAGAAGAAGAGTTACTGGAACACCAAAGCCATATTTCTGTCAGATGCTTGATCAAGCTTCCTCAGACAAGCTGGATTATGCCACAGATGCGCCAACTCTGAAAGTAATTAACGTCGCCCTTCTGGTTGACGCCATTATCAAAGAATATCCCAAAGTTGGAGAAGGGATAATAAGTTTTTTGAAAAAAGAGATCCCATAAATGTTCACATATTAAACAGTCAATATTCTTCATATTCCAAGTGTACATACTGTGATAAATTTGTAGCAAAAAATAGAGTTTGCGCTATAATATATACTGGTGCTCCAGTCAACATAGTTTCAGCTAAGTTGATGGTTAAGTTGACGTTAAAACCAGATGTGGACCATTGAATGGCATATGGAACTGCTGGAGCAGAATGCACTGTCTCTGAGGGAGCTTACAGTGTGCTACCTCTGCGCTTTGGGTCCATTGTCATTGTAGTTCTGGTGATTGTGCTAACAAATGAAAAGTATGACTTGATAATTGTAACCGCTTTCCTGCGCTATTTTGGGGCTGTCATCAATATGACAGTTGAGACCCTTGCCATTTTGGGACAGCAGATCCCAATTTACTTCACCTCTAGTGGAGGCCAAAGGATCCAGCGCACATGAGCCATATCAACCTTGCATACAGTGATTGGGTGATGCCAGTTTTCCTTTATCATCTAAATAGCAAGACTCAGGCCCTTTCCCTACAGATATACAAATATCAAGGGATACCTCTTTGAGCTGCAGGGCCCATATCTATTCCTTCTGGACATCAAGTCTTAGTGAACACCAAGTTAGAGGTGGAAGTGCCTATTGTGCTATATGGTGAAGTCATTAGGCTCTATCATCAAACACGGTTTGAGCCTCATGTGGCTCCAAGGATTCTACTTTCAGGCTATGAATAGATTAAGGCTTTTTTAGCAAACCTCTAGAATGAACCAATGCAAATCTGCCAACACCAAATAGTAGCTTATTTACATTTGACTCCAATAGAAGAGGTCCTTCAGGTTCATGATTTTAAGTTGCTGGACAAATTTGGGCTATCAGTCGAGGTTCTGGCTGGTGTAATGATAGTGGTACCGCAGAGTAATTTAATAAGGCTATTGGAAGAACAAAAAGACCAATCAATAGCTTTATTTTAGAAGTACAAGGGGATTTTTGCTGTCTATGATCATAACTTAGGGTGTACTTGGGGGGTGGTCCATCAAGTGGACACAGGAGATCATTCCCCTATAAGGACTTGACTTATCAGCTGATTGAGGGCAGCGGAAAACGTTGTCACTAATGAAATTGACAAGTTGCTGGAGCAAGGGATGCTCAAACCATCCAAGAGTCCGTGGGTTTCACCCATTCTGATTATAAAAGAAGGACGGCACCAACCATGTAGTATTAGACTACTGAAAGCTCAATAGTATTACAAAAAAAGACTCATACCCCTTACCAAGGAAAACAATGCTTTGGATTGATTAGGGGGAGGCCATTATTTTTCAGCGATGGACTTGATATCCAGTTACTGGCAAATCAGGATACCCATGGAAGAACAGGAAAAATTCGCCATAATTACCTCTTAAAGATCTTTTTCAACTGACTTGGATGCCTCAAGGGCTGTATAACGCCCCAGCTACATTTCAGCGAGCCATGAACACTATTCTCGGTGACCTGAAGCTGCCATGTGCCCTTGTATACCTCAATGATATTTATGTTATCTCTCAAACCTTTTAAGAGCACCTTGATCATTTAGAAGCAGTATTCCGCCAGCTTGCTGAGGCAAACATCAAAATTAAGCCTTGAAAGTGTAGCTTCTTCAAAGATCAGTTGGAATACCTGGGGTTTTTGGTAGACTCTAAGGGGCTGAAACCACAGCTGGCTAAGGTGGAGGCCATCAGCAAAATGACTACACCTGATAGTAAATGTGACATATAGGTATTTTTGGGAATGGTCAGTTACTACCGGCGATCAATCCTAACTTTAGCTGTATTGGGGGCCAATATTTGAGTTGTTAAAAAAGCATGCTGTGTTTGAATGGATGGAACATTGTCAATACACATTCAATACACTTTGTACAGTGATGATCAGTGCACCAGTGTTACGTTATCCAACTTTGATAGGAAGTTTATTGTTCAGACAGATGCATCCCTTTCCGCTGTTGGGGAGGTACTTAATCAGAAAGATTACAGGGGAGAAGAGCATCCCATAGCGTACTGCAGCCAAAGTTTGAACTGCCATGAGCATAATTATACTGTGACAGAGTGGGAGTGCTTAGCAGTGATCTATGTGTATAAGCAATTTAGAGTCTAATTACATGAGGTAAAGTTTAAAGTTGTAACAGATCAAGCGTCATTACGCTGGTTGCAGAACCTCAAAGATCCTGAAGGCCGTTTATCTTGATGGGTTCTTAAGCTGCAGACTTATGACTTCAAGATCCTTCATTGCCCAGGAGTAAAGCATCAGAACGCTAACTGTTTATCTTGATTGCTGACTGTTGCCATAATGGTGGACCTAAGTGATATGATTTACAATAAGATGCTCAGCAAAAATATGATGATGAACTGCCCCAAGTGATCAAAGCATAAAATAAGATGTGAACAAATACCTTCCAATGGAATGGGGAACTGTACAAGCGGATTGGTGATTCTATGGTAAATTTTCTGTGACCCTCTGCATGGCTGAGAATTATTATGAACACCTATAAGGCAGTTAGACATGGTGGGGTGTGCAAGACAATAGAGTTGTTGCACCCTGGTACTATTGGGAAAGCATGAGCTTCAATGTGCTCAAAACCATTTCCTGTTGCCATCAGTGTCAAGTGGATAAGCTATTCTGCCATAAGACTTCATACCAGATAGTGAAACCACATTTTGCTTGGCACATGGTTTCTCTTGACGTTTTTGGTCCCTTGCCAACAGGAGCTACCTGGTGTAAGTACATTCTGGTGGCTATCAACCACTTGACCTGGTGGGTCAAAGCAAGGGTGATACAGGATGTGGGGGTGGTCATTGTGGCCAAGTTTATAATGGAATGCGTTATTCAGCAACACACCTGCCCTCAGTTTATTCTTACTGATAATGGAACCAACTTCACCTCTTACATCCTCCCCAAACTGAATGAGCTTATGGGTATCCACAGGGTTCTGATGACTCTATACTACCCCAAGTCCTATGGAACAGTTAAACAGGTGAATGGTACTTTGGTGAACATACTACAAAATTAGTAATGGATCAAACTTTCATTTGGAGCTCCCTCCTTTCCACTGCCATGGTTGCCTATAACATTAGTTACCATTCTGCCATGGGAAGAGCCCTTTCCAACTAATATATGCCTGACACCTAGCTCTTCCAGAACTACTTTATTTGTGTGTAGAAGACACTGGTGGAAAGAACCCCACTGCTATTTGACTAATCTTGCGAACACTCTGATCAAATTGCAAATCTAAGAATATTCCTTCAGTTTAGCCAAAAATATTAGGAATCAGGCTGTTAATCAGGTACATCATAGCAGGTTGGCACAGCTCAAAGAAGATAATATGGTTTTATTCTATGATCAACATGGGTTCATCTAGAAACATAAGCTGCTCAGTATTTAGTTTGGTCCATTCAAAGTTATAGAGAAAACTAAGGTCAATGTATATACTATCAAGGACCCTGCAAGTGGTCAGATAGTTAACCAAGCACATGCAAAATTCTTCCAACTTTACAAGCAATAGGAGCCTTATCATCCAGTCAAGAAGGGGGTAATGTCATGATTCTGATATGAATGGAAATAACCTTGGGACAGCTAGGGTGGATTGAAAAGAATCATCCAAACATGATATAAGTTACAATTATTCAAGTGCCTCAAGATGAGCCAATATTGGGATATAATGGGTTATTATTAGATCATCTCTAAATAAGGTAGTAAGGCAATAAGGTGATGTTGGCATTTGAGGAATACAAGTTAAATTGCCTACAATTATGGCAATAGAGAGCAAAAGAATAACAAGCTGAAATTGAGGAGAATTGGCAGAATAGATTAGTCCAAGCTATGAGAGTAGTATTATCAAAAGCTGCTGTATATAAGCAAGATGAGCAATTGAGAAAAAGTTAGTTGTTTATAGTAGAGGGAGCAGAACAGTGAAAGTTTGCTGTATTTATTAAAATAAATAAAAGAGTTGTTGGGGGTGATTGCTCCTATTTTTTAGTATATTCTTAAGTGTGTCTGAAGGACTGATGATCCCCACATCATCTTTCTATTAATCAGTGGGTTTGGCCTGTATGAACTATACATCAGATCCTAACAATACTGCCTAAAATTTATAACATGGGGTTTGTGTCTTGACTTAAAAATTTAGCTCTTAATACTATAAATATTTGTTTATTCTGTACAATTCTCTCAGCTTTATATGTTTATAAATAGTTATCAACTATATTGATAGCGTAACAGTTCTTTGTCACACTATATTATTATGGTTACAACTGTTACTTTAGATGACTACATTTTTTAATAATGCATTACATAACAACGCTTAACTTAACTCTGTAGAGGTGTTGTTAAAAGCATAGATTCATTAGATCATTTTTATATATTTTCAATTAGTTAGGTTACTAAAGTAATTTTAAAATTGTTAGACTTAATTTGCTTTTAGTAATTTGATTAGTTATAATAAAAGTTTGTAAACAGATTCTAAATTTAGTGAAATTTAGATTGGGAAAAAACTGAGTCAGAATAACCTATGAAAAAAGTATACAATTCTTCAAGGATATTGACGGTTACACCTTTGCACTAAGAGACAAAGATAGAATAGCAAAAAGCCATATACAAAAATAAGAATTAACTATATAATTGGTTAACAATTAGTTCATTATCCTATAAGTTAAACTCATAATATGATTAGAGTATATTATGAGAGCAATTTTCACCAGTTGATTAGGAGTAAGAACTGTAAAATACTTCACTTGTAATCTCTTTTATTATTAGAACGTCTTTCTCCACTCACTGTAGTGCCTGTCTGTCTGTGTGGAATCTTACTTTTAATTTTTAATTACATTCCAGACTAGCTAGAGCTTTGAAATTTGTCACAATTATGTATCTCCGATGACAATAAATAATATATTAAAAAGAATGAAACTTTGTAAAGTTTGAAAAATAAAACGTTTTTTACCAGCTTTTGCTTGGGTTTATAATTGTTTATTAAGTTAGTACAGATATTAGAGACAGCCCATTATATAATGCTATAGGGTATATATTGGTTTACACTTTTTTGAATAATATAGGTTTTTAAGGTAAGGATATAACAAGACAAGCTTTTCATTAAAGGTTACTACCCCTATAATATAAAAATAATATGGTAACTTGCAATATAGCTGTAACTTGTTGAAAAGAGTGCAACTATTACTAATATATGTCTTATTAAGATATAATAGGAGGCTTTAGTTATAAAAAAGAAGAGTACTTTGTATAATGTATACTTATGTATTTATGCTAATTAGCCTGTTGTTGCTTAAAACAGTTAAGTCTAAGTTTACCCAAGCATACTAATTTTTTAAAAATATTAGTTAGCTTTGTTTTACTTATATAATATAAAGAACAAATCTAATTCAAGGTTTTTCACTTACTTTTGGTCATCAGATAATAATATTGCCAAAGAGCTACAAAAACATGTCTTTAACAAAGTGATTGATAAAGTACATGTTTATCAATTCAGTTTTCTTTAACGGGGCATGGAAATTTCTGTTGGTCCTGGTATAATGAGTCCTGCTTCAGAGAACAGTTATACAGTTCTTTCTAACCCCTTAAGCATGAATCTTGAATCTATGATTCTGATTCCAAGGTTAATGTTGATTAGTTGGAGATAGCGGCACTGGATATGTAGAATCTCTATAATTTCTGTAGTCGAGTATCTAAAATAGAGTTTTATGATTCATATGGATCAACAATCTAGGAGTAAAAGTATTCATAATGGCAATATACCAGGAACATCAAAGTTGCTCATGTGATTAATCAGCCACCTTGTTCATGATATTATTAATTCCTGAATGGAAAGAAAGTGTGAGCAGAGCGTTCAGATAATGAGAGTGCTATTTTTAAACTTTAAAATATTGAAACGAGAATGTACAAGATCATAAGGGTGGTTAGCCGAGCAGGTAAAACTGCTTCCACCCCTAGTGCAGGTTTTGAGTTCGAAACCTGTACTGGCTAGAAAACGTTCTCGGTGTGGTATATTTGTCCCAAGGTCAACCCACCTGGAATTATTTTTAGAATGTACAAGATCATGAATTACTATAAGCTTAAATTTAAGGGCAAGGTGGATGGCCTCCATTTAGCAATAGAGACTAGCTTGATGGATGAGGACTGCTACTCATATAAGCTATTGATAAAATCTTGTATATCTTTAATGGAACAAGTGGGTCCCAACCCAAAGAGGATAGACGAGTTAAATTCTGAATTTTTTTATTTTTACTTTTGTGGTAAACCTTTGGTGAAATTTCAAAAGTGATCAAATTGACTTCCTTGAAAAATTCTTTGGGGCTCTGAAATTTGAGCGAAACATGGCGAAACTGTGGGCTGAGAGTTGAGGAAATTGTTCTAATTTTGATGTGGTAAGATTCAAACTAAGCTTTTAATTTTATTTCCATTGATTTCGTGTAAGAACTTCGATGGAAGTTTATTTAGCGATCGAATTTGACAACTGACGTATCTAAACAGTCAAGCAATTTAAGGTGGATCATTTAAGATTCACAGTATAGTTTTGATAAAATTATTCTGTAGTGAAAATTACATACTTAATGGACTTTTCAGGTAACCAATACATCTAATATACATAGAATAAATAATATACGACTTACTAGTGGGTTTTTGATCATATCAATAGGACAGTTTAACGAAAGCAAAATTCTATTAAATATTAAAATTAAATAAATGCAAAGAAAACAACTAGTTAATCGGATAAATAACCTAAAAATGGTCCGTGAATGATCATTTTGCCATTTTGAACATTTTAGTGTTAAGTTGTCCAAATGACAAAACCAGTCCATTCGGATTGCAAACCTTTACCGAAATTTTAGAATCTGATTGGTGCTGATAGAATTGTGGATACGCAGCACCAAGAAATCCTTTATGTAAAAGTTTTCTAACTGTTCTATATAGATACCTAAAAGTTGTTTGATCCAAAATAAATCGGGGTGGAAAGTTCTTTCCGTTAATTTTATAGTGCGGCGATACCTCTTTCAATTTAATCCTTTTTTCCGATTAATGCTTGTTTAACAAATTAAAAGATACTGTTTTCAATCAACCTTACAACTCAACTCAAAGAAAATTAGCATCAACAGGTCGGCCCGCATCGATTAAAAAACACAAAAAATTAGCCTTAGTGTAGCTAGCTTTATAAGAAGAGTTTTGATGTTTGCTCCTAAAATACTCAAGTAAAATTTTAACCGCAGCTTCTATTTAGAAAGGTTCGGTTTAGAAAAAAATATTGAGCCTTTTGCATAGTCGTTAAAAAATTTGGATTAAAAAGCCACAGGTTCAATTTCCATCCACAATCCGCTTATTTAGACACTATTTAAATGGACTGTTGAGTATAAACCCATGCAATCAGAAGATTGGAAATATGAATCGAGTACCTACTTCTGTTCTACAGAGCAAATACTGGGACTCTGCTAAACTGCCACCCATCCTTGCCAGTCGTCAACAAGTGCCCGTCCAGTTACCACCTATTGATCAACTTATCCAAGATGATCCAATCATTGACTTTGAACTATCAAACCAAATTGAGAACCAAGTAACTTCGTTTACCATTACAGGTGATAATTCAACAAACTCTCTTGCAACGGCGGAAGTCCAACCCAAGAGAAAGAGACGCCGTCGAAAGAAGCATGAGATAGAACGACATTTCAAGTGCTCTTATCAATATTGTACAAAGGCATATGGGTCGCTCACCCAACTTAATGCCCATGTAACTAAAGTAGGCCATGGTCCTCGCCGTAGTATCAAAGAGTATAGACTTCAAAGATACTTGTTTCTATACTTTTTGCCCAAGGGTTATATCTGCCACCTCAGATTCTAAAATTAGTTTACCTTTGCAACTTAATTTATACTAAAAAATTTAGTTGCAACCTGGTAAACATAGTTATATATAAAGTTTTATTTACCTAATTTTTCAATTTTAGAAATATCATCCTTTTAGCTAAATTTTACAATAAGTATCTACATATTACACATTTGCAGGTCATAGGATTTCATAATCTGAATACTTATAATACAAAAAATGATTTTCTACTACTTTATATGGTTCGGTGCTTTATTAATAACATAAGTTTAGGTATTCTACAAAGAATATCAAACCTAAATTTTATTTGATGCTTAAAGCTTTTTAAAATATAATTAACGGCAAAGAAACTTAATGGTCAACTGTTCTTAAGGAGGAAGTAGTTAGATATGCTTAAATTCAAGACTGGCTTCAATTATGAAAAAGGTTGTCTTATAAAGCTATAGTTAAGCAAACTTCCATACATCTAACTTCAGATCTATTTACAACGTTTTATAGTTGATGCGATGTTTAATACCTTTTAACTTATTTGCACTTTACAATGTAGGTAAAAAGCAGCTCAAGGCTTCACAGTTCCGATTTAAAAAATTTGTTTATTGATAAATTATACTAAGTGGGTAAAAAACGTTTAGTTAGTGGGTTCACTTATAAAGGACTTTAAATAAAATATTACTTGTTTTCTGATCTTTAACAAACATGTTGACTTATGAAGCAGTTGATCTAATAAAAACAATTATTATAGCCTTTATCCGCAAAGCTTTAAACCTCGGCATTCAGCCCTTAACAATGAACTTATAGATCTTTTTGTTTTATCCTATAATACCCAAAAATTACTGAGATTGAACATATTAATTGCTATACCCGATCTTCAATTAAGAAACGTGCATTTATATTCTAGTTATGGAAATCGTTATAAATCTGTAATAACAATATAGGTAAACTTTCAAAGCCATTAGTAGGGCCCTGATTGCATATAATTATAGGTTTTGACGTTTGAAAAAGAGATCCAAAGCTTGTCTCTACAAATTAAATCTAATGGTGATACCTTTATGTTGCATACTTTAACAAAAGAGTATAAAACTACTATGTTTTTATCGCTTGAAGCATAATAGTCTGCTTGCTTTAAAAAATTCGCTAATGATCACCATAATCTACTATAGTATAAACAAACACCTCAGTCAATGGGTAACATCTAATCGATGTTTCAAAACAAACTTTAAATATCATTTTAGAATATCTGATAAGGCTTTGTTATAAGCAAGCTCTCAAAGGCTTTTTAATAACGCAGTAGTTATATTATCAAAAGTGCAGCTTTATATAAATTAGATATCCTTCATCATATTGTCAATCATCTATCAAAATGACTTTTCATTATAATTTTTAGCTTAACCCTTTCAATGATTTTCTGAAAAAATCCTAAGTTTTTTGGCCCTTAAATTTGGCAAAACTTTATTAGCCGACGTCTACATTTTATGTAATTATTTTGGTCCTTGTCCGTAACATGAATATTCGATAAATTTCAAAATAAGTATGTGTAAATCTTATTATTTGGACGCATATATGGTCAAATCAGTGAAAGGGTTAACGTGTAATTGTTATCTAATATAAAGTGATATACTATACTGAATCTTCGAAGCAATCTTTGAGCAACCTGATATAGTTTAAAATCGCTTTTTGAATCGTAAAGTGATACTTTAATATAAATAGTGCACTTTCAAATAAAGATATAAATAAAAATAGAAACAGATAAAAAACGTATCCTTATTATTGATCTATGTTTTTACCTTAAAATAGATATATTTTTTAATTAAAAATCATGAAAATTCAACCCTGAGACAATGTATCTAGGTAATAAGAGTCTAATAGATGATATCATTAGCGATATTAAGGTCTGCTATAAAAAATTGCATCCTAAGAAATATATGATCTAAAATTGATAAAATTTCTTGCTAAAATTAGTAATTTTTGTAGATTTTTTTATATAATAAAAATTTGTGGTAAAACTAACTGATACTAAGGAAGTACGTTTAAGAGTAAATCAATTATATTCTAGTTATGCATTCATAGTTATCATATGTAAATGAATAGTTTCGAGTAAAATAATCATGGAAAAGATGTAATTTATAATTATATTAGCAGAATACCCGTGCTTTGCAAAGAAGTTTCATGTTGTACATAATGAAAATGTTAGTTTAATTAATAAAGTTCAATTAAAGTAGGTTTCTTATAAATAAATAGCTGTTGCCCACAACTTTGTTTGTGTGGTTTTCAAATTAATGTGATAATATTAGTATGAGTACCCAACATGCATTGCAATGCCACTTAAAGATAGAAAGTATTTGTGTTTTAATTCTGTTTATTGAAGCACTTTTGGATACACAATATTTTTTGTTTTTCCATCTGGTGCATACATGAATAAATCAGAAGGTTTTCTGATGCTTGAGCAGGCCACATACAGCTGTCCATGTGAGAGGCATGGATTTTTCAAATTTAGTCCACACACTTGTAGTGATTGTCCCTGTGCTTTGTTGATGATCATTGCAAATGCAAGTTACACTGGAAACTGCAAACGTCTGAATTCAAATGGAATATCTGTTGAAATCATTGGGATGTGTGGCAACAATACATCTTCTCCTTTAAATTTTCCATTTAAGATTGTAGCTTCATGAGATTGTTCATCATCTTTTTCACTGAAAGCCTGGTACCATTGCAAAGCTGTGGTGGATTGATGTTTCTGAGAATAATGATAGGCACACCAATTTTCAATGTTAAAACATACAGCGGCATACCTGGCAAATCAAGTGAATTTAAGGATTCAGTTGGATAATTGACAACTTCATCTTGATTCATTACAGTATCAATGGACTTATATGTTGTCACTTCACCTGGTATTTCATTTTGAATGCTGAAATTGATGGCATTGACATCATTGTTTTTGGCTGCTAGTATAGCATGTAAACTTAGCCACTGATGATTTTTGTAATTCTGTGCAATATTTGGGAAAACTTTGTGAATCAATTCATCTGTGGTTGCTGTAATTTTACAGAAGTTTGTTGGCAATGTGATACATTGTGTGGATTCATTGATTGCCATTTTCCCATTCCCAATATTCAACAATTGTTTTTCAAAATGTTTAGCTGTTGCATCATGTTGTAGATGTAAACGCATATTGGTCTTTCAAAGTTAATTTCTGTACATGTTGCCATAAAACTGATGATTTGAAACATGCATTAAGTTTATCAGCGGGTGTTGAATGTGGTATAACTGGTAGAATTTGTCAAAAATCACCAGATAATAAAATGAGTG